>JAAGEH010000022.1:4191514-4229385 GCA_011751065.1 Lasiurus cinereus
GCGGCGGCGGCGGGAGCTGGGCACCCGAGACGTGGCTCCGGGCGGGAGACCATGTTGGACTTCGCGATCTTCGCCGTTACCTTCTTGCTGGCGCTGGTGGCCGCGGTGCTCTACCTCTACCCGGTAACGGCTTCTCGGCCTGCGGGGCTCCGGCCGCCGCCCCCGGCGCGGCGCGCCCCGCGTCCTCCGCCTCCTCCTCCTCCTCCTGCCCGCGGCGGGCCTCCGGGCGCGGGCTGGGCAGTGCGGCGCGGCCCGGCGGGTTCCCGGGCGCCGGGGAGAGCGGCCCGGGCCCCGGGAGCCGGGGAGAGCCGCGCGGCCGCGGGCGGCGGGGCGTTGCGGGCCTCCCCGCGCCTTGTTACTACGGGGCGGGTCCCTCAAGTACCGTGCCCCGGGGGCTCCTCGGCAGGGACGCTGTCCACCCAAGTTTCATTTATTTTCTAGTTGTGTCTGCGGGGGGACGCGGGGGGCACCACTCCCTCCTGTCCCGAGGGTTCTCCCGGCGTGTGCGTGCGTGTGCATGTGTGTGCGTATGTGTGTGTGCGTGTGTGTGTGTGTGTGTGCGTGTGTGTGTGCGTGTGTGTGTGCGTGCGTGTGTGTGCGTGTGTGCGTGTGCGCGCGTGTGCGTGTGCGTGTGTGTGTGCGTGCGTGTGCGTGTGTGTGTGTGCGTGCGTGTGCGTGTGTGTGTGCGCGTGTGTGTGTGTGAGTGTGCGCGTGTGCGTGTGTGTGCGCGTGTGCGTGTGTGTGTGTGCGTGTGTGTGTGTGTGAGCGTGTGTGTGTGTGTGAGTGTGTGTGTGCGTGTGTGTGCGCGCGCTCTCCGCCTTCCCACGGCTGTCGATGTGTTTGAGCTGGACGCGGGCGCTGCCCTCTCCCGCGGGGCCGCCTGCCCGTCCTTCTGACCTCTCCGCTGTCAGCCTCGGAGGCTGACGCCCAGGAGGAACCACTGAAACGTGCTCTACTGCCGAGACCCGTGTGGCTCAGTGGATAGAGCGTCGGCCCTGCGGACTGAAAGGTCCCGGGTTCGATTCCGGTCAAGGGCATGCACCTTGCTTGCAGGCTCATCCCCACTGTGGGGCGTGCAGGAGGCGGCTGATCCATGTCTCTCTCTCATCGGTGTTTCTGACTTCCTCTCTGTGAAAAATCAATAAAATATATTTTTTTTAAAAAAAGTGCTCTACAGACCAAAGTTGAGAGGTAGCTGCCCAGCCCCAAATGCATCACCCAGACACGTTCGCGTTGGCCGTTAGGCCGGAACATGGCCACCGCACGGTCCGGAGTTGGCGGCGTCTCTGTTTTAAAGCCCGTTTTTAACGTTGGCGTCAGAGGGGAAGGGAGCGGTGGCAGAGCAGCGGCGGCGGCGGGGAGGGAGGACCGGGGACGGGCCGGCCGGCCGCTCCGGCGCGCCCCCTGCCGGGCACCCGCGGAACCCCGGGCGCGTGCCCGGACCGGGAACGGAACGGGACCTCCCGGTTCACACGCTGCCCAGCTGCGCTTTGTCCTGTTTTTCTCCCCCTTCTATTTGTTCAGTTTCATTTTAAGGAGATTTCAGGAGCAACAAATGATAGGTGAGTGCTACCGATCTGTAACGTTTAAAGAGAAAGCAGGGAAATTGCTTCGGTTTGGCTCAGTGGATAGGGCGTCCCGCTGCGGACGGAAGGGTCCCAGGTCCCATTCTGCTCAAGGGCACACGCTGGGTTCCGGCTCCATCCCCAGCAGCGGGCATGAAGGGGGCAGCCAGTCCATGATTCTCTCTCATCATTGGTGTTTCTATCTTCCTCTTCCTCTCCTTTCCTCTCTGAAATCAATAAAGAGTAATCATTTCAGCCTAGAAAGTAAAAATAGGATTTTAAAAATATTCTCACCAGAGGATATGAATATATATATATACAGTATATATACATATATGTGTGTATATGTATGTGTGTATATGTATATGTATATGTATATGTATATTATTGTTTTTTTACAGAGAGGAAGGGAGAAGAATAGAGAGTTAGAAACATCGAGCAGCTGCCTCCTGCACGCCCCCTACTCGGTAGGTGTCTGCAAGCAAGGTACATGCCCTTGACCGGAATCGAACCTGGGACCCTTCAATCTGTAGGCCAACGCTCTAGGCCAGCGATTCTCAACCTGTGGGTCGCGACCCCTTTGGGAGTCGAACGACCCTTTCACAGGGGTCGCCTAAGACCATCGGAAAATGCAGATATTTACATCACGATGCATCACAGCAGCAAAATGTCATGGTTGGGGGTCACCACCCCATGAGGAGCTGTATGCAAGGGTCGCGGCCTGAGGAAGGTGGAGAACCACTGCTCTATGCACTGAGCCAATGCTCAGTTAGGGCGAGGATATGTTTTTTATTGATGCTAGAGAGAAGGGAAGGATGAGAGAGAGAGAGACAGACAGACACATACACACGGAAGAAACATCTATTTACCTCCTGTAAATGCCTGGACCGGGGATCAGATCCACAACTTGGGTATGTGACCTGATTGGGAATCAAACCTGTGACCCTTCCCAGCACAGGACCCACGACATTTCTAACCATTTGTGCTACACCGGCCAGGGCAATAATAAGATTTTTTATATCACCGACTATCTTTTTCAAGTTACAGGGTTTCTTCCATCTTTTCCCCCACCACTTATACTAACCTTGAAAAATATTCCTTATTGATGAGACTGTTACAAAATTATACACTGTAGGTTTCATTGTTAACAGTTAAATGCAAGGTACAGACACTTGTCTACATAGCATCCTTGTAATAATTAGTAGAAACTATAAAACTCTTGGGTTAGTACCCTTCTACTTAGTATTTGTCTTTTGGCATACATACCCCAACGGAGGAAAAAATAAAGTTGTACAAAGATTTTCATAGCACTATTTGTAATAATAAGAAAACAAACGAAAGAAAAGAGCCCAGAGTTTTTAGCACAGTAGAGTAGGAAAATGATTAAGCAATTCTGGCTCCATGAGGGAACATAGTTTGCCTTTAAATGTCCAATAAGTAAGATTCTTTTATTTGCATAATATTAAGTAGAATATGCCAAATAAACTCTGATTAGTATCAGTAAAAGTCATTGGCAACATTTGATTGATTCTGGAATTGAATATTTTAGGTTATTTTTTCTATAAATATTTAGTTTATTTAAAAATTATATTATAAAAGTCTTGTTATAAAAGTGATATGCTTGTTGTAAAATCAGAAAAAAACATTGACCTCAAGCACAGCAACTGTAAACCTGGTTCAAAATTGAAGAAAATTGAAATTCCTGAAACTTCTCCCCAGGTCATTTCTTGAAGTTTGTCCTTTGACCAATTTGCTATGAATTATTTTGTTATTTATTTCTCTACCAGACACCTCCCTGAATGTATGACCCTGATAATAATAACTACTAAAGCAAAAGATGAATATCATATTGTATTTTAGTAAATTCCTTGACTATTTTAGGAATCAACATTTTTTTGTTTGTTTGTTAATCCTCACCCAAGGATATTTTTCCATTAATTTTTTTAGAGAGAGTGGAAGGGACAGGGAGAGACCGAGAGAGAGAAACATCTATGTGAGAGAGACACACCGATTGGTTGCCTGTGCACGTGCTCCCCAGGCAGGGCCAGGATGTTGAGCCTGCCATTGAGGTATGTGCACGCTCTATCCACTGAGCCAAACCAGTTACAAGCATGACATTGATTTATTTTTTAAGCCAAGCCAGTTGGGACCATATATAAAAACTGAACAAAGAAAAATGTGCTTGGTTATGTATTAGTTTATGTAGAATGGATGTTAAAATCTTCAGACCCCTTAGATTAATTGACACAGAGGATGAATATTAAGATACTCCTTTTAAATTACAGAGAACCCAGTTTTGTATTTAACATAGGAATAATTCCTGAGATTCAACCAAATTGAAAAGCCATTATTTAAGGTCCTGCAGATGTCTTAGCAAAACACATCTGACCTATGGGATGTATGAAAATTCATTATACTAACTAAACTTTTTAAAATTTTTTTTGTTAAGGCTTCCAGACAAGCTGCAGGAATTCCAGGGATTACTCCAACTGATGAAAAGTGAGTAATTATCTTTTTGGAATCACGTAGAGTCAATTCTTAATTTTTGGTATAGATACTAAGTCAAATTATTAGATTACTTAGCTCATTTAATTTCTTTAAAAAGGAATTAAAAATCCTCACCTGAGGATTTTTTTTGGCATTGATTTTTTTTTTTTAAAGAGAGTGGAAGGGAGGGAGAAGGGGGAGAGAGAGAGGAATATCGATGTGTGTCATTAGCTGTATGTCGATTTGGTTGCCTCATGCACAAGCCCTGACAGGCTGGGGATCAAACCTACAACCAAGGTAATAGCCCTTGACTTGGAATTGAGCCTGAGACCCTTTGGATCGCAGGCTGAGGCTCTAACCACAGGGCTCCTTTATTTACCTTTAAATTATCTCTTAGAATATAACCTAAATTTCATAAAGAACACAAAGGAGGGCTGTATAAATAAATTCAATTTTTTTTCATTTCCCCTAGCCAGAGAAAGTTGAAATAGAAAGACAGGATTAAGATAGAAGAAATGATGAAAAATTGCCATAGCTAATCTGATGATCCTCAGCCTCTGATGATGTTCACTGCTGTCTCAGAATGAGGTGCTGCAAAAATTGTTTATTTTTCCAACTTCTAAATCAGATGTTTCTTGTATACCCTTCTTATTTGGTTTGAAGTATTATGAACTCTAAACATATCAGACAAATCTGTCTAAATATATCTTTAGAAAGCAAGAATTGAAATATAATTGAGTTTAGGGTTTTGCAGTATTTGAATTTCTTATATCTTTGGTTTCATCTCTTGACACAGTTATTTTTCTGATTCTTACAAGTTAATTTGATTATTTTTTTCAATGTTGCTCTTTTCTCAGAGATGGTAATCTTCCAGATATTGTGAACAGTGGAAGTTTGCATGAGTTCCTGGTGAATTTGCATGAGAGATACGGGCCTGTGGTTTCCTTCTGGTTTGGCAGGCGACCTGTGGTTAGTTTGGGCACTGTCGATGTGCTGAAGCAGCATATCAATCCCAATAAGACATGTAAGTTAAATTTTCTTTCTAATTAGCTGATCCTTATCTTTTAAGAATAATTGTCTGTAAATAAAGAGTTATACATTGTTTGTTTTTTAAATATATATTTTATTGATTTTTTTACAGAGAGGAAGGGAGAGGGATAGAGAGTTAGAAACAGTGATGAGAGGGAAACATTGATTCAGCTGCCTCCTGCACACCTCCTACTGGGGATGTGCCTGCAACCAAGATACATGTCCTTGATTGGAATCAAACCTGGGACCCTTGAGACCGCAGGCTGACGCTCTATCCACAAGCCAAACCGGTTAGGGCTATACGTTGTTTTTGAATAGGAACAGCTAACATTTGTTGAATGCTCTATACTATGGGCCAAGCATTGTGCTGAAATTTTTATATTTCTTATCTGATTTAAGACACAATATATAAAGTGATTATTTTTTCACATATATTATTATATATAATTATGTCTCTGTATATAAATCCTATTTAATAAAAGCCTAATATGCTAAATGTCCAGTTATCCATTCAACCAATCAAAGCATAATATGCTAATGATATGCTAAGGCCTCTCAACCGCTCTCTATGAAGTGCACTGACCACCAGGGGGCAGACACTCTGACTGGTAGGTTAGCTTGCTGCTGGGGTCTGGCCCATAGGGACTGTGGGAGATGGGCTGGACATGCCCTGGAGGCCTCCTACAGTCCCTCTCTGGCTGGCCAACCTCCTGCATCCCTCACTGGCCCTGATCATGCACCGGTGAGGTCCCTCGGCCTGGCCTGCACCCTCTCACAATCTAGGACTCCTCAGGGGATGTCGGAGAGCCAGTTTCAGCCCAGTCCTGCTCAATGCAGTTGTTGTCCCCTGTGGTCATTGCACTCCCACAAGGGGGAGCACCGTTTAGCCAGAAGCCAAGCTCATGGCTGGTGAGTGCAGCAGTGGTGGCGGGAGCGCTGAGGATGTCCGCTCCTGGCTTAGGTCTGCTCAGGGAGCAGGTCTAAGCTGTCAGTTGGACATCCCCCAAGAGAACCTGGACTGTGAGAGGGAGCAGGCTGGACTGAGGGCCTACCCCCCACCTCCCCCTGAGTGCACGAATTTCATGCACTGGGCCTCTGGTACATATATAATTAAATCCCAAGGTAAATTTTGGGGGGAAGCTGAAAAAATAGTTCCAGGGTATATCTGGAAGAATGGAGATATATATATATATATATATATATATATATATATATATATCCAAGAAACATCTAGAAAAGAACATTAAGGAGGGGAATACCTTTACTATCAGAACAGTGTATTATATAGCTAGATTAATTTAAAGAATCTTGTACTGTGATAGGACTAGATAAACTAAAGTAATAAATAGTCCAGTAGACAAACCAACTATATATGGTAAAAATAGCATCTTATGATAAAGGGGAAAGCTAATATATAATATTGGGAAAACTGGTTAGCTATTTGGGAGGAACATCTGTGTTATTCTTTATGTCAAAGAAATGTCAAATGATTAAAATGTGAAGTCATGCCGAGACCGGTTTGGCTCAGTGGATAGAGCATCGGCCTGCGGACTGAAAGGTCCCAGGTTCGATTCCGGTCGAGGGCATGTACCTTGTTTTCGGGCACATCTCCAGTGTGGGGTGTGCAGGAAGCAGCTGATCGATGTCTCTCTCTCATCGATGTTTCTGACTTTCTATCCCTCTCCCTTCCTCTCTATGAAAAATCAATAAAATATATTAAAAAATAAAATAAAATGTGAAGTCATGAAAGTAATAGAAAAAATAGTTAAATATTAAATTTTGTAATATCAATTTTTATTGATAAACATCCTTTTCTTACCATAACATGAGATCTAGGACCCATTAAACACAAATTGGATAAATCTGTCTACATAAAAATGAAAAATTTTATTATAATAGAAACCTTGAAAAAGGATGAAAAAGAAATGGGAAAATGCTGGCCACTTATTACTATACATAGTGTGTATTAATTGATGACTATCCTATTAATAAAAAGGTAATATGCAAATTGTCCCTTTGACCAGAGTTTGAAAAGGGGCGGGGCTGGCCTGCCAACTGCCTAGGCCCCTCTCCCTGGCCAGCCCACCTGATCGGCCCCCATCAGGGCTGGCCTGCCAGACCCCTCCCATGCATGAATTTGTGCACCAGGCCTCTAGTATTTTTAAAGATTAAAAGGTATGAAAAAGTTTAAAAGAAAGGGGAAACCTATTTCCCACCCATATATTTATCCTATCTAATAAAAGAGTAATATGCAGATTGACCATCATTCCAACACATAAGATGGCTGCCCCCATGTGGTCAAAGATCTTGCCCCCATGTGGACACAAGATGACCACCACAAGATGGCCAGCAGGGGAGGGCAGTTGGGAGGGACCAGGCCTGCAAGGGAGGGAAGTTGGGGGCGATCAAGCCTGTAGGGGAGGACATTGAGGGGTAAGTTGCCAGGCTGGCAGAGGAGGGAATTTGGGGGTGACCTGGCCTATAGGGAAGGCAGTTGGGGGAGACCCAGGCCTGCAGGGGAGGGCAGTTAGGGGTGACCAGGCCTGCAGGAGAGCAGTTAGGCATTAATCAGGCTAGCAGGGGAGTGGTTAGGAGGTGATCTGGCTGGCAGGCAGAAGCAGTTAGAGCCAATCAGGAAGGCAGGCAGGTGAAAAGTTGGGAGCCATCAGTCCTGGATTGTGAAGGGATGTCTGACTGCCCGTTTAGGCCCGATCACACTGGGATCGGGCCTAAACGGGCAGTCAGACATCCCTTGAGGGGTCCCAGATTGGAGAAGGTGCAGGCTGGGCTGAGGGACTCTCCCCAGCCCCCATGCATGAATTTCATGCACCGGGCCTTTAATAAAGTAAATAAAAATGTATAATAAGAAAGCCTGGGTTGGTGGTTCTGTTGGTTGGAGCATCGACCTGTGCTCTAAAAAGATTGTGGGTTCAGTTCTGGTCAGGGCACATTCCTAGATTGTGGGGGCACATACTGGAGGCAAACGATTGATGCTTCTCTCTCAAACATCATTGTTTCTCCATTTCTCTCCCAAATCAATAAACATATCCTTGGGTGAGGATTAAAAAATAAATTATTAAAGTAAATTAAAAATTTTTTAAAAACCTAAAAAATAAAATGCAATTGTAGAAAAATAGGTAAAAACAAGGTAATTAAGAAAGAAGAAATATAAATGGCCAATAAGCAAATTTCAACCTCACTGATAATCAGAGGTATGCAAATAAAAATCAGATTTTTCCCTCTCTGACTAAAGAGATGAAAAATATTAACAAACTCATTATTGATGAGGGAGTGGAAAACATGGAGTATAAATGGTTTACAAACCTTCTGGAGAGAAGGTTGGCAGTAACATTTGACTTAGCAATTATAATCTTTAAGAATTTATCATGAATTGATAATCTCATAAATGAGAAAAGACATTAGCATTATTTATAATGAAAATTTGAAGCAAACATATACTTACCCATGGCTACATAAAAGAATACTTTTTAAATATATATTTTTTATTGATTTTTACAGAAAGGAAGGGAGAGGGATAGAAAGTCAGAAACATTGATGAGAGAGAGACATCGATCAGCCGCCTCCTGCATGTCTCACAGTGGAGATGTGCCCACAAGCAAGGTACATGCCCTCAACCGGAATCGAACCTGGGACCTTTCAGTCCGCAGGCTGACGCTCTATCTACTGAGCCAAACCGATCTCGGCAAAGAATACTTTTAATATTACTTTCAGGCCTTAAGATGATGATTCGGATGTATTTTATTTTGTTTACCAAATATTTATATAGCAATTTCTATATGCCAGCAATATTATTCGTAACCTTTCATAAATGTTAAATTATTTAATTCTCAGAACAACCTTATGAAATAGGTACTATGGTTAGTTCCATTTAACAGAAGACACAATTGACGTTAAGAGAAGTAAATTATTTGCCCAAGGTCACACCACTAATTAGTGATGGAGCTGGGGCTTGAAGCAAGGCTGTCTGGCCGGAGTTCATGCCCTTAATCACTGAGCTTTCCACCTCATAAAAAGATGGCTCTCGCCGAGACCGGTTTGGCTCAGTGGATAGAGCGTCGGCTTGTGGACTGAAAGGTCCCAGGTTCGATTCCAGTCGGGGGCATGTACCTTGCTTGCGGGCACATCTCCACTGTGGTGTGTGCAGGAGGCGGCTGATCGATGTCTCTCTGTCATCGATGTTTCTGACTTTCTCTCTCCCTTCCTCTCTGTAAAAAAATCAATAAAATATATTTTTAAAAAAAGATGGCTCTACCAGGAAATACAGAGCTGAGTGAAACCAGATGTGGTGTTTGTCCTGTGATTATAGTTTAGTGCTGGGAATGGGGGGAGCATGTAAACTGCGTGGAAATGATCACACTAATGAACTGAGACCTGTGCTCTGAAAGAAGGGACTGTATTCCTTGTGAAGTCTGACACAGTGTTCTCTCTCTCTTAAGAAATGGTAACAGTTCTACAAAAGATCTCTAAAATGTTTAACTGGTATCTCTGTGGTGAGATTTAGATGTATTTTACTTTCTTTTTAAATTGTTTACCATGACAGTGTATTTTTGTATGTGTGTAAAAACAAAGTTATTAAGGAAGCACTTCAAATAATGAATAAAGGAGAAAAGAAAAAAATTTTTAACTCAGCTAAACAATTTTAACTCAAACACTTGATGATTATACAGAATCATCAATATTCCTTTAAAATCAGTGGAATGAGATTGGTTGTTTTGTTAATCCTCACCCAAGGATATTTTTCCCATTGATTTTAAAGAGGGAGGTGGGAGGAGGGGGAGGTGAGAGAGAGAGACATTGATTGGTTGCCTCCTGCACACACCCCAGCCTGGGTGGGGGAAAGAACCTGCAACCCAGGTACGTACCCTTGACTGGGAATTGAACCCGAGACCCTTTGGTCCACAGGTCGACACTAACCCCTGAGAACACCTGCCAGGACATAAGGCTTTTTTCTCAAAGATGCTGTTGTCATGAGGTAGAAAGTGTATGCACATATTAATGGTTATGGTGGGATTCCCAGTCAGCATATTGTATTCTTGACGATTTTCATTGCCTCTTTAACTTTTCCTATTTAGGAGAGACTTAAGGGAGTTGTAAGAAAAAAAATTGCCATGCTTTCAGTTACAATCCCATAATTCCCTGTTCTCTATGTCCTTTTGCTGGAGGGTTGTTTTTTTTGTTTGTTTGTTTGTTTTTTGTTTTGTGTGTGTGTGTGTGTGTGTGTGTGTGTGTGTGTGTGTGTGTGTTTGATTACTTTGACTTAGAAATGTTTAATTTGTCTGTTTCAGTGGACCCTTTTGAAACCATGCTAAAGTCATTGTTAAGGTATCAATCTAGTGGTGGGAATGTGAGTGAAAACTACACAAGAAAAAAGTTGTATGAAAATGGAGTGATTGATACTCTGCAGAGTAATTTTGCTCTCCTGCTAAAGGTAAGGTGATAAATAGTTTAGCCTGGAATTCTGTAATTCAAATAATATATTTTTTACTGTTGTGTATCTTGTGCTTGTTACTTTTTTCTTACCTGTCTTTCTCAGCTGATCTTTATTGTCCTGAAATTCTAAAACAAAACAAACAAAAAACGTAACACCTAGACTCCCTGTATAAATGGAAATTATGGGAATGGAGAGAACCTGAAATGTTTTTCTATATCAATAGATTTGTCCTTTGTTTTCAGGCCAGACTTTAAACCACTGTTTCCTAAAACATGGTTTGAATTTACCTGAAACACTTTCTCTTGTTAAATATGTAGATTACTTGGAATCTACTTGGATGAATTGAATCACTGGGAAGGGATCTGACATTTGTTTTTTGGGGGGAGGTAGATCTGACATTTTTAAGAAGCTCCACAAATGATTTACAGTGTGTGAAAATAATATTTATTTAATTTTAATTTTATTTATTTATTTTTTAAAATAAATATATTTTGATTTTTTAAAAATATATATTTTATTATTTTTTTTACAGAGAGGAAGGGAGAGAGACAGTCAGAAACATCGATGAGAGAGAGACACCGATCAGCTGCCTTCTGCACACCCCACACTGGGGATGTGCCCACAAGCAAGGCACATGCCCCCAACCGGAATCGAACCTGGGACCTTTCAGTCCGCAAGCCGACGTTCTATCCACTGAGCCACACAGGTCTCGGCTATTTTATTGATTTTTTACAGAGAGGAAGGGAGAGGGATAGAGAGTTAGAAACATCAATGGGAAAGAGAAATCGATCAGCTGTCTCCTGCACACCCCCTACTGGGGATGTGCCCACAACTAAAGTACATGCCCTTGACTGGAATGGAACCTGGGACCTTTCAGTCCACAGGCAGATGCTCTATCCACTGAGCCAAACTGGTTTTGGCAAAAATAATACTTGTTAATACCATTTCCTTTTTGTCTGTAAAGAACCTTAGTTGAAACCTGTTTTTTCTGTTAGTTCTCTATGCCCTCATATTATTGTTCTACACTTTCACCCTTAAAGTAGGATCACTAGTCCTACCCACCCTTTTTGGTTACTAAGGATGTTCCTGCTGCCTGCTTTGCTGAGACAACAGAGTCCCTTTCATGTGATTGAAGAGTACTACTGTCTCTATACCAATGGTTTTCTTTCTTTTTAAAAAAATATATTTTATTGATTTTTTACAGAGAGAAAGGGAGAGGGATAGAGAGTCAGAAAGATCGATAGGAGAGAAACATTGATCAACTGTCTCATGCACACCTCCTATTGGGGATGTGCTCACAACCAAGGTACATGCCCTTGACCGGAATAGAACTTTTCAGTCCACAGGCTGACGCTCTATACCCTGAGCCAGACCGGTTAGGGCTATACCAATAGTTTTCTTTAAGAGAATAGCTGCTTACTTAGAGCTATCACCCCAAATTAAGTTGTGTATTTCATATTGACATACTAAACCTTTTGCTTTTTTTTGAGGGTGGGGGGGAACAGATCTGAGTTCTGTTCTGACTCTTCTCTAATCTTCACACACCTCATCCTGTGTGTTCTGAGTCCTTCCTGCCCTGTCTCTGCTCCAAGACTGAGTGTAAACTCCACTTTAATTCTGTGAGTGTAACTTCTCTCTTCCGTGTGCTTTAATCTAATATTATGCTGTGACTTTGAGTCTAAATTCTGACTTAACAAATACTTCTGGATTTTAGAATTTATGACTATCCTTCTAATTGACAGCTTAGCAATAATATTAATAGCCAAAATTATTGAGTTCATTGGTTCAATAGCTTCATGAGCTCATTTAATCCTCATAAGAACTTCATAGGTAAGTATTGTTATTTCCCTCTTTTTAGATGAAGAAACTGAAGCACAGAGTGGTTAAGTTACTTGTCCAAGGACATATAGCTAGTAAATAGTAGGACTAGGATTTAATTCCAGTTTGGCACATTGCTGTTCTGTAACTTGGTTTTGCTACTCTGGAATGTAGTTTTGCTTGACTAGCAATTTTTATTTTCTTTTTAAAAACCTTTTCGAGTATTGCAATCACAGCAATCTTAATGCAAGGTGGAATTAAAAAAGAATTTGCTTTCTCTGAAATTCTAATATTTTTACAATTATTACTGATCAATTACCTAAAAACTTTTTTCTAATAAAGCTTGTATTCTTCCAGAAAACTGATATATACTCTAAAATCTTATCTTTTGAATTATAAGTCAGCTTCTAGGTAGACTGACTTATTTTTTTTCTAATATAATTTTATCTTACTTTAAATTAATATGGTATTTTAACGTGAACATTCTGAAGAAGTAAGTTATTGTGTATCATGTGTCCTTATTTAGGATAAATGATAAAATCAATAGCATACTTTTTTTGGTCTTTATAGTTTATGTATCATATATATGTAATTTATTTATCATATAAACATAGCTGGTAAAAGGATATTCTAGCATAGACACATTCTTGTGAGTCAACCACAGGTTAGTACTGTTTTTCATGTAAATATACATATATCACACTTGGCAAAATTAGAAAGGATATTTTATTTTATTTTTTGGGGGGGAAGATGAACCCTTTTTTTAAAAAAGTATATTTTATTGATCCTCTCACAGAGAGAAAGGGAGGGAGATAGAGTGTTAGAAATATCTATGAGAGAGAAACATCCATCAGCTACCTCCTGCACGCCCTCAACTGGAAATGTGCCCACAACCAAGATATATGCCCTTGTCTGGAACCGAACCTGGGACCCTTCAGTCTGCAGGCCGATGCTCTATCTACTGAGCAAAGCAGGCCAGGACGTAGAAAGGATATTTTTAAAAGAAGTCTATTATGAATGAAAGCCTTTATCATAGATTTGGACATTTCTACCCATAATAAGTTAATATTTAACACTGATCTATTAAATGAAGCTCATCAACAGATTGTTATGTTTCCCAGCTAATATAAACTAGTCAAGATTCACATACTCCTCTAACAGAAGTACTAGATTTGTTTGCCTAGAGAAAAATCTTATATGAGTCATTTATAGTATTTGCATTGATTTAGAGAATATAGTGCAAAACAAGTGGATTAAGCCATGACAAATAAAAATTCAGTTATCTGATACAAGTGACAGTATTGGTAACAAGATTTTTAGGTCATAGCTATTTTTAATTAGATACTAAGATTTTAGTCTCTTAATTTCCATTAGCCTTAAGATATTACCAGCCTTTAAACTTAAAATATATGTTTTGTGTGGTGGTAGTGGTCCTGGTTCTGTTTTGATTTGCAAACCAATCCTTTGACAGAATCTGAATCTGAACTACTGAGCATGTAATTTTAGGTGGAGCCAAGTGTTAGCCTGACAGATTAACCAATCGCCTGAATGCTCATTACAGAATTGAGCTCTGTATTCTGTGAAATGAATCTACTTGCTGAATTTTTCTAAGATTTACCAGAGGGAACAATAAATCATGTGGGCTTCTGTTCTATTTCAGCTTTCAGAAGAATTATTAAATAAATGGCTCTCTTACCCAGAGGCCCAGCACATACCCCTTTGCCAACATATGCTTGGTTTTGCTATGAAATCTGTTACACAGATGGTAATGGGTAGTACATTTGAAGATGACCAGGAAGTCATTCGCTTCCAGAAGAATCATGGCACAGTAAGTCCAGGATCAAATTTAAAATTATTCTCTCATCAAATTAGGTAGTTAAATAATGTAGATTTTGTCTCTCAAGAATAAGGTTTAGATTTGATGAACAGAATAAACTGGTGAATATAATAGAATCAGGAGCACAGAAAGGGAGTGGACTGATAATTCTTAGGGGACAAGAGGTGAGGAGGGTGCAGGGAGAGACTGGACAAAAATCATACAGCTATGGATGAGGTCAACAGGAGGGAGGAAGGGTAGAGGGAGGGGTGGGAGCTGGGTGGAGGGGAGCTCTGGAGGGGAAAAAAGAGAAACAAATGTAATAATCTGAATAATAAAGATTTAATTAAAAAAAAAAGGATAAGGTTTAGTCCCAGCTGGTTTTGCTCAGTGGAGAGAGCGTCAGCCTGTGAACTGAAAGATCCCAGGTTCCATGCCATTCAAGGGCACTTGCCCGATTTGTAGGCTCCATCCCTAGTGGGGAGCTTGCAGGAGGCAGCCGATCAATTATTCTCTCTCATCATTAAAATTTCTATCTCTCTCTCCCTCTTCCTTCCACTCTGAAATCAATGAAAATATATTTTTTTAAAAAAGAATAAGGTTTAAGGTTCTATAGTATAGAACTTCACTGTTTGGGGTTAAAAACAATGTAAGCAAATATAATTGTTGTCTCTTTAAAAAATTTAAGAATTACTTTTGAAATTTAAAAATTAGATAAATAAAGAAATTTTCTTTTAATACTTACCAAGTACATTATGAAACAATATGAATTCTGGAATAAAGAAAAAAAAACTATATTTAATAGACCTAGCCTATGTCATGTGTAGAAAGGAGTTAAAGCTAATGAGCAATAAAATGCTAATGAGATGAATATGATCTAAAGAAAGGCTAATTCAGTTTAAAATTGATTTACTAGTGCCCTTTCTAGATTCACATATGGAATTGATTTTTCTCTATTTAAAAAAAATACATATTTTTATTGATTTCAGAGAGGAAGAGGGAGAGAGAGAGAGAGATAGAAACATCAATGGTGAGAATCATTGGCTGCCTCCTGCATGCCCTCCACTGGGCATGTGCCCTGATTAGGAATTGAACTGTAACCATCTGGTTCATAGGTTGACACTCAACCACTGAGCCACGTTGGCTGGGCAGAAATGTATATTTCTTTCTTTCTTTTTAAAATATATTTTTGTTGATCCTAGAGAGGAAGGGAGAGGGAGAGGGAGAGAGAGAGAGAGAGAGAGAGAGACAGAATCATCAATGATGAGAAAAAATCATTGATCGGCTGCCCTCCACACGCCCCCCACTGGGGATCAAACCTGCAACCCAGGCATATATCCCTGACCAGAATTGAACCCAGGACCCTTCAGTCCGCAGGCCGATGCTCTATCTACTGAGTCAAGCCGGCCAGGACAGAAATGAATATTTCTTAACATTAGTAGAAGTTGTCAAAGAAAAGTTTTCAGACTATAAATGTTGGAGGCAGTAGGAAGGCACCAGGTGTGTTAGACTAGTGGTGTCAGACCAGACCTGGGTTTTGCAATCTCAGTACTTGAGTGTAGCTAGGAAAGAATTCAGAGCCAAGACTCAAACTGTAAGAGAACATTTATTTGGAAAATCACAGAGGTAGAAGTAATTCATAGAAGAAATAGGCTTAGGAAACAAGATATAGAGGTAAAGTGAGGCAGGTCAAGGTGATGCACCTGTGGGGAGCAAGAGCGGAGATGAAACGGGGAGACACAGGTGAGGGGGTTCTCTGGGAGGAGAGTGCACCGGATCCTCTATCTTAAGGGTTCCAAGGGTGGAGATTTTAGGGAGGTCCCAGGGGAAGATTTCAATAGAATATTCAGCCGCTTTTCAGGTGTGTCCTTCAGGGTCCAGGTCTCTGCTGATTGATTGGTCAGTGCCAGGGTGGGGAGTCATTAATGCAGCTTGTCCTGAGGTTAGGCTTGGTGTCACTTGTCTGGTTTTGCTGCTTTTCTGGGCCTGGAGCTGAACTGCAGCTGAGGCCTAGATGTTATCTCTAGGGAGGAAAGGTCAGGGGGTCCAAACCCCATGCAGGACCAGGGATAAGCTAGTGGAGGAAAGGTCACCCTGAGGGTGGGTCCCCTCCTGCATTTGTGCTTTGCTAGGCATCCGGGGTTTTTCACCCTGATGACCTTTGGTACCTAGCCCATCCTCCCTATTCTGGTCACGTCTGTCTAACTGCCTGTCACATAAACATGACCTGAAATCCTGCCTCAAATGATCTTTTAATGTTTGAGACACCAAGAGATGCATGTCACCGAGAATAATAACCGCGTTGTGAATGCAGAGGTGATAACTTCATCATCACTGCTTCCTGGCTGACAGCAGTTGGGAGCCGCCCTCAGCTGTAAGATGCCTACCGATTGCACAGTCATTAAGCAGTGAAAAATGTACACCTCACATTCAGTCGCTGTGTTTCTCCAAAAACGTTGTCCCAGTTATTTTCTCACGAACATTAGTGTGCTCTTTCCTTGTGCTTTTGACATTTAGAATTATGGGTCCTTTAAATATTTGCCTACTTAATTATCCAAAAATTATATTTCATGATTAAAATATATCATTCTTTTGTTTGTCAGGTTACACATTGTTTAATATTTTTGTTGAATACTTGTGTTTTTTTCTTTCGTGGGATGCTTTCTGATGTCCTTTGTCCATATTGCTTTCTTTTTTGTTATTAATCCTTCCTGAAGGATATTTTTTCCATTGATTTTTAGAAAGAGTGGATGGGTGAGAGAGATGGAGAGAGGGAGGAAGGAAAGAAGCACAAGAGAAAGAGTAAGAGAGAAGGAGAGAGAGAAAGAAAGAAATATCGATTCTATGGATGGTTGCCTCCCACCCACATCCCAACTAGGATTGAACCCGAAACCTGGGTATGTGTCCTGACCTGGAATAGAACCAAACTGGCAAGCTTTGGGTGCACGGTACAGTGTTCAACCAACTGAGCCACACTGGCGAGGGCTGAAAAGGAACTTTAGACTTTTCAGTTATAATTAATTTGAAAGTCTCTTGACGGGAATTATTAAAATACTAGAGGCCCGATGCATGAAATTTGTGCAAGGGGCTCGGCCCTCACAGCTGCGGCCCTTGCAGCCTCAACTTCGTCCAGAAGGTTATCCAGGAGGTCCGAAAGGTCGTTCGGCTGTCTGGTCTAATTAGCATATTACATTATTATTATCATAGACTATGGAGTAAATGATTATGTAGCTTATTTAAAAATTAGAGCTTAATTGTAAGTTCTGTTGGTGAGGTAAGAGTTTTTCAATTATTAGCATAGATTGTTTTATTATTTAGAAAGTCTACATATTAGATAGTAGGTATGTTTTCCTATTTTTAGGTTTGGTCTGAGATCGGAAAAGGCTTTCTAGATGGATCACTTGATAAAAGTACAACTCGGAAAAAACAATATGAAGATGGTAAGTTTTGCCATTCTTAATTTTTAGTGAGGACAAAAAGGTATGTGCTTTATTTTAATAGGGCTGTTTTGGAACAATGAAATTATAAATCATGGTTGTTTTTTTTTCTTTTTTCCTACATTTCCCCATAATGGAAGTTCTTAAACAAAAGAAAGGAAAAAGCAGTGGCAGAGTGGGAGGAAAACTTGGAGTCTGGGAGAGTCTGAGTCCTGGAAGCCAAATGACAAAGTGTTTCCTGAAATTCTAGCATTCACTGCAGAATGAGAATGCTGTAGAGTTGGTATAGCTTACAGGATTAATGGAAAATATAAGGGTACAATCCTAGGAAAGCATTTTGATGACACATGTTAAAATTAATAAATGATGGATTAAATTATCTAGGAGAAAAGTATTTCTTGAATATTTCTATCCCTGCTATTTCTGCAAGTAGAAAACCAGAAACAATCTAAATATCTAACAGCATAGGAACTGTTAAGGAAATCATATCAACATAATTAAATATTTTGTAATATTTGTAAAAAATGTAGCAACAAATAAATTACTGCCATTATAACACTGAGTAAATATATTTTCAAGTCCTAGCTGGTTTGGCTCAGTATATAGAGTGTTAGCCTGTGGACTCAAGGATCCTGGGTTCGATTCCCGGCAGGAGCACATGCCCGGGTTGTGGGCTTGGTCCCCAGTGGGGGGCGTGCAGAAGGCAGCCGATTGATGATTCCTTCTCATCATTGATGTTTTTGTCTCTCTCTTCCTCTCCCTTCCTCTCTGAAATAAATAAAAATACATTTAAAAAATATTTTCAGAATTGCTTGGCATTGGTTACAACTTTGTAAACTCAGAAAAATAGCAGTGCTAGTTTAAGATGGCTCCCCCAAGTTATTCTCCTCCCTTTTATTTTATTTTATATATCCTGTCAATAACTTAATGATTGTAATGCTTTAATATCTTTATTCTAAGCTGCTTCAATTCCTTTTTTGGAGGTAGGCTGGGGTAAATTAAAATACATAAACTGCATTGGAATAATAGATTATTTTCCATATGTCACAGTATTGCCCCTCAGGATTCTCTTCCTTAACTCTTTCAACAAATGTTTATTGAGGCCCAAGTATGCTGGGCCTCTTCTTTGTATAGAAGACAACAGTCCCTGTCCTCATGGGGCTGACCATTTCAGTGATTCCCTGATGTCCCACCTGAGTCCAGAAAAGCCAATGTAATGGATACGTTTCTGCCATCTGGTTTTTGTACCCATTCTGATTATCTTGGTGGGTGCATTTAGAGTACTTCCCCTTAATAAAAAAACGTATTTCACAAACATTGGTTTAATTAAAAAAATGAAAATGAAACATTTATAATTTTTTAGATTCTAAATAAAGTAGATTGTATAATAAAGCAAACAAAAATCCCTGTCTTTGTGGCAGCACATTCTAGTGGAAAGAGGCAGACAATAATCTAAATAAACGCAGTAGTGTGTTAAAAAATGCAGTGCTACAGAGAAAATTAAATCAGGAAGGGGGATAGAGAGTGCTAGAGGTGAGGAGGTTACAGTTTTAAATAAGGCTATTAGGAAAGGCCTCACCAAGTTAGGTGACCTTTGAGCAAATAGTTGCAAGAGGGTACAAGTCCAAGTCACTGCAGTTCTGTGATACCAACACCCATCATGATGTTGCTTTAGGTGTGAATACTGAGAATATTTTGTTATGAAGAGGAGCAATTTTTTTTATATGGCTTAAAATTTCAGAGTTTGAAATATTTTTAAAATCACCTAGTAGGACTAAAGACCCAATGCTTAAATAACTGTCATATGGACATCCTATGTCCAAGGGAAAAGTAATTGCAGAGTCGTTGAGGTGGATTCTCCATGGTGTATTTGAGGTATAGCGGGATATGGCTGGGGTGAAGTGAGTCAGAGAGGAATAGAAGGAGACGAGACTAGAATGATTGGGAAGAGGGGCAGGTTTTGTCTGGTTTGTGGATCATTGTGTGAACAGGTTCTTACTATGAGATAGGAAGCCACTGGAAGGTTTTGAGCAGAGTTATGATCTGAATTATATTTTTAAAGGATCACGCTGGTTGCTATGATGGGTTGGAGGTACCCAGAGCAGAAGAGGAAAGACTACTTAGGGAACTATTGCAATGAACCAGGCAAGAGAAATAATGTGTGTGGACTCGGTGGCAGGCAACAGAAAATAAAATATGGGAGAATAATCCTGTATTTGGAAGATAGAACCACCAACATGGGCTGACAGATTAGATGTGGGGTATAAGAGAGAAGGACACCCAGGTTCTAGGCCTAAGTAATTGGAAATTAAAGCTATTGGGAAATAAGATGGACAGACGAGGAAGATCAGCTTTGAGGGGAAAGATCAAGGTTCAGTTTTGGATCTGGTATGTTTTATATGTTTCAGACAGCCAAGAGGAGATGCTGAGATGGTTATAAGATATATGAGTCTGGAGTTCAGGGGAACGAGGTCCTGACTAGAAATATACATTTGGGAGTGTTAAGTCATAGATTGTATTTAAAGCCTTCGGGCTGGTGATCACCAATCTAACTGGATGTAAATAGCAAAAGAGAAGAGTTCCAAAAACTGATATGTGACCTTGGACATTCTACCACGAAAAAATTCTAGAGATGAGAGGGAATCAACAAAGGAGGCTGAGAATAGGCAGGTGGGAGAGTGGGAGGAAAGCTTGGAGTCTCGGAGAGTCTGAGTCCTGGAAGCCAAATGACAAAGTGTTTCCTGCAAGCAAGTGGTCACATCATCATACCCTGTGATAGGTCAAGTGAGATGGGAACTGAGAAATGATCTTTGGATAATTTTTTGATTGTTGGATATCAGCCATTCTATATCTTTTAGGTTTTAGGAGTTTACTTTTTTAATATATAGATTTTTATTGATTTCAGAGTGGAAGGGAGAGGGACAGAAAGAAACATCAGTGACAGAGAGAGTCATTGATTGGCTGCCTCCTGCATGCCCATCACTGGGGATTGAGCCTTCATCCTGGGCCTGGGCCTGGGCCCCAACTGGGAATCCAATCATGATCTCCCGGTTCATAAGTCAACATTCAGCCATTGAGGCATGCTGGCTTGGGTTTTTTCTTGTTATTTCACATCTGTTTCTCTCCCTAAACTGGGTGATGCTGATTTGAGAGAAGAATAAAGTTAAGAGGACAGAAATTAGAAGGGAGGTGGATAATATCAGGGGAGAGGTATATGTGTGTGGAGGCCTCTAAGGTGCTGGTGTTATTCTACTTCTTGACCTGGGTGGCGATATTATGGGTAATAATTATTCCTTAGATGGTGCATATATATCTTATGCACTTTTTTATACATGTATTAAATTTAGTAAAGAGAAGGAAAAAAAGTAAATTAATTTAAACATAAATTAGCTTTTTAAAAATTGTTGGTTACTACTTTACCTTTGAAAATTTTATGCTGTAGTAATATTTTAAAGTTTAATCTTTACAAGTACATATATTCTAAATTTTTATTTGTTTGTTTTCCTTCATTAAGCCCTTATGCAACTGGAATCCATTTTGAAGAAAATCATAAAAGAACGAAAAGGAAAGAACATTAGTCAATGTATTTTCATTGACTCCTTAGTACAAGGAAACCTTAATGACCAACAGGTAATGTAATTGTTAAACATTTTTCAAATAAAAGTTAATCACACATGTATAGAATGTGGTTTTTATTCATTTACTCCACGTGGCCTCCAAAATCCAATGGCTTTCTTTTCTTTTACTGTACATCATCCATAAACCCTATTAGTATTTAGTCTCCTGTTATTTAGCTCTTTGAAGCAGCTGTTTATTATTTAGTAACTAGAGGCCCAATGCATGAAATTCATAAATTGGGGGTCCCTCGGCCTGGCCTGCACTCTCCCATGGGGAGCAGGCCTAAGCTGTTAGTCGGACATCTCCCGAGGGGGCCTTATTGCTGCCACGGAGGCGGGAGAGGCTCCCGCCACCACCGCTGCGCTCGCCAGTCATGAGCCCGGCTTCTGGCTGAGCAGCACTCCCCCTGTGGGAGCGCACCTACCACCAGGGAGCAGCTCCTGCATTGAGCATCTGCTCCCTGGTGGTCAGTGCGCATCATAGCGACCTCTTGTGCCATTTGGTCAGTTTGCATATTAGCCTTTTATTATATAGGATTGGGAAACAAATATTGAGCCAGAATTCTCTGATCATAAAACAGGAGGGCCCATATATGTCTTTTATCGCCTAAGCTGCTCTGCCTGCATGACCAGATGTGCAGCGTGGCTTGTTCCAGTGTGTCTGTTACCCCCAGCACACCTGTGGCGTTGTCAGGCAAAGGACAGGCGTGAAACATTTTGCCACACCCTTTTATTGTAGGAATCCTCAGCCCCAGTCTGCACATACAATCTTCATAGGCAGAAGTGGGTTTTGGTGTGTGTGTATGTGAGTGCAGGAATGGAATCAGGCTCCAAGGACGGTGAGTGGCAGGCTTTCCGAGGTTCCTGAGGCTTCATTCTGCACCAGGCCAAGCCAGAAAGGGAGGATTGAGCCAGTTTATTTGCAAAAATTATCATGAGATAGTAATATAGATACATGTTGACTGCATGGAAAAAGGCAATACGATATTTAGAGTGGTTTTTATATAGATCTTTTAAGTGAAACATAAAGAAATACAGACTTTTCCCCTTACCTTGATCCCAATTCTGTGCTCTAGGTTATTTTAGTAGGGCCTGATAGAGGCCACCTTGTATTTCATACTTTCTAAACTTCATTTTGTTTTCTAGATCCTAGAAGACAGTATGATATTTTCTCTGGCAAGTTGCATAATAACTGCAAAATGTAAGTATTTCTTGATTCCTTCTTGAGATGGAGTATAAAATATACACGGGTCAAGCTCTTCTAAAATAAAGGAAACACTCTTTATAATTTTCCTCCCTCCTCTTTTTTATTCTTGTTTGCAAGGCTTCCTTTTTAAAAACCCCAGGTGTTCTCTGCCACCTTTGAGCATTGCCATACAGTTTTTGTCACAGTTTATGGATTGTGAATTCTGGTTAGTGCCTTTAGAATGAACTGCCGTTGACACCTTTCCAGCCGAGCAGTGAGCTTTTCAATTTCCTGCTGAGGCATTTCATTTGGACCCTAGTCAGTCTGCTGTTAGTAAGGTCTGCCAGCGGAAGAGATGGGCCACGGGAATCATGATTCAAAGCACTCTTTTGTCAGATTGAAGGTGCTTTTTCTTTCAAAATCTAAAATGTGTGTGATATGTTTCTAAGTTTCCTTACTGAATTTTAGTTTAGCAGCACACCATTCATTCATACGTATTTATAAAAGTTTGTGTATATCTATAAAAATATATTGACATAAAATGTTAAAGGAAGTATTAAAATATTAGTTTAAAATCCAAAAAATTCATGTTCACTTGAAGGATTCATTTATAACTCTTTCTGTTGAAGAAACTTTTCATAAAAACAAAGACTATAAATACAAATTCCCCATCAGTTTTTCTTGCTGTGAAATTTTCAACACTAAGAGATGTCCAGCCGAGACCGGTGTGGCTCAGTGGATAGAGCGTCGGCCTGCGGACTGAAGGGTTCCTTCCGGGTTCGATTCTGGTTGAGGGCATGTACCTTGCTTGCGGGCACAGCTCCAGTGGGGGGCGTGCAGGAGGCGGCTGATCGATGTCTCTCTCTCATGTTCCTGACTTTGTATCCCTCTCCCTTCCTCTCTGTGAAAAATCAATAAAATATATTAAAAAAAAAGAGAGAGAGAGATGTCCAGATATTATAAATTAAATGAAATTCAGGTAAGCTTATGTAAATATGATGTATTGAACCTTTTTTTCTTTTTAATACTCACCTGAGGATATATTTTTATTGATTTTTCATTTTGAGAGAGAGACAGAGAGACAGACAGACATCAGTTGCCTCCTGTGTGAGCCCCAACTGGGATCCTGAAACCTAGGTGTGTGCCCTGACTGGGAATTGAACCCCAAACCATTTGGTGTAGGAGACGATGCTCTAACCATCTGAGCCACCCAGCCAGGGCTGCATTGGATCTTTTTTTAAAACGCTTAACTTGTTTTAAAATTTTATTGCATTAAAATATATTTTTGCTAAAGTCCATAAAATAAATCTGAATCAGTTGTCCTCTAGATATCACAAAAAGTGATTTCCAAATTTTAATCTGACTTGCTGTTTTTAGGGGAAATTTTCAGAGGGTTATTTCTTTGCATTGGGCTGGTGGTTTTTAAGTCACTTCTGAAGTTTTTGAGAGGCAAGATAGGCAGGAAACCATCAAGTTCCTCCTCTGCTTCTTACTTAGCCCTGAGCCAAGGTACTTCCTATGCATTTTCTCCTTTTCTAAAATAAGGAGTTAGCTGAGACCGGTTTGGCTCAGTGGACAGAGTGTCGGCTTGTGGACTGAAAGGTCCCAGGTTTGATTCCGGTTGGGGGCATATACCTTGCTTGTGGGCACATCCCCACTGTGGGGCGTGCAGGAGGTGGCTGATCTATGTCTCTCTCTCATCGATGTTTCTGACTTTCTCTCTCCCTTCCTCTCTGTAAAAAATCAATAAAATATATTTTTAAAAAAATAAAATAAGGAGTTAGCTGTAGATGACCTTCAACTATCTTCCAAGGATAAAATTGTGTTTTGGTTCAGCAGTATAATTAAAGAATGTTCAGTGACTTAAAATCACACTTTTAAGCTATTCCTAGTCATACTTTATTTTTGTAGAGCTTTGCAAAAGAACCAATGTTTGAAAATATTAAGCTTGTACAGTTATGTTAATTTTTAAATGACCATTTAGTCAAGTTGGGTATACGTATGCCTGCCATATTCAATTTTTTTGTGCTAAATCTTTCAATATTTTATTTTACTATATAATTTTGTAAAATTGCATACATATACATATTGTACACTGTCTGCACTAGTTTTCATGTCACTTTTTTTCCATCTTAAGATTTAAAATCAATTATAGTTGACATACATTATTATGTTAGTTTCAGGTGCACACCCCAGTGATTAGACATTACATAAGTTACTAATTTTCGTTTAGCAGAGTACCATTCATTCATACAGTGTTTGATAAATCTTGCACTCATCTGATACCATACTTAATTATTAGAATATCATCGAATGTATTCCCTATGCTTTGCTTTTCATCCCCATGACTGTTCTGTAACCACCAATTTGTTCTTGTTAATTTCTTCACCTTTTTCACCATATCCCCAACCCCTTCCCATCTGGCAACTGTCAAAATGTTCTCTTGATCTGTGAGTCTGTTTTTGTTCTGCTTGTTCATGTATTTTGTGAAACAGAAATTCTGCAGTTCACTCAAAAGCCATAATAAGGAAGCATATGTAGGAAAAAGTTAAGGACAGGCAGTTAGTTACTCATCATGTGTCTTTTTTGAAGTAATTATCAAATAATTGAGGACCAGATAGCTATTGATTTTATTAGTAACATTTAGTACAGAAAGTGAATTATGTCTTTTCTAGGCATGGGAATTGATTGGATAATATGTGAGTTAAAATTTAAATTTGAGACAAATTTATAGCAGCCCTTACTAGCTCAGAAAGAAATATTAAGTAGAAATACAAATTAGTAAATGTATTTTAAAAGGTACTTGACATAGAAAAAGTAGAGCTGAGTCAAACACAATCTAGGGAAAGAAATACTATATAATGTGGATGGTTTAATTTTTTGAATCTTTTTAATTCCAGTGGATTACTAAGGAAATCTAACTACTTTATTTTCATCATGTAATTTTCTTACCTTTTCATTTCCACAGTGAATATAATCCACAAACCATTTTAACCAAAGTAAGCCATAAGCTAGTGATTTTCCAACTTTGGAAAATAATTGTAGTATTTGTTAGAAGTGCAGATGCTTCGATTCTACCCTACACCTACTAAATCAGAATCTGTGGATGTGAGGGGATTTTTGAGAACCACTGTCCTAAGCAATAATAACCAGTCCCAGTTCTTAAGCCAGTGTATCTACTATTACAAGTGAAAATTTGGAATATTGATTTGTAGGTAAAGCTCCTGCCACTTTGGTTTGTATGAGTCATCCCATTAAGGCTCCTGAGTGAACTGATAAATCAGTGTTTTATTTTACAAGGTTCAGTGAACCAGACAACTATCAAAGGTGTCAGCATTTAACCTTCCCCCAGATGTGAAGTTTACTTATTATCATTACTATTTTACCTCCGGTGACATTGATAATAGTGTGGTGATTACAGGGGGCAGGGATGGAGGTGGAAGGCGGCATAGAGGGGATGAATGGTGATTGAAAAAATAAAATAGTTTAAGAACTGGCTTTAATTGTTTGTCGGTTTAAGAAAGAAATCTTCCAAATTGCCTTATTTCTTTTGGGGAGTAATCTATAAATATTTATGCTTTGTTCAGTGAAGTACAGATCCTGTGAACAGTCTGTTTTAATTTTTGGTTTTTGGTAGCATTTGTTTATCTTCTGTATTAGGAAAAGTAAAAAAGGAAATACAAAAAAATAAAACTAAGTTTTTTTTTTCTTATTCTGCACCCAAACTATGAGGTATCTATTTTCATTATTATTAATGTAAATCTTCACTTAGTGTGCACCTGGGCAATCTGTTTTTTAACCACCTCTGAAGAAGTGCAGAAAAAACTATATGAAGAGATAGACCGAGTTTTTGAGAAGGGTCCTATTACTCCAGAGAAAACTGAGCAGCTCAGGTAAGAGACAATGAAAGGAAGAGGAGGTCATTAAAAGGTAAATTTGACTATCTCATTGAAAGCTAATGGCTAATACTTGGGAAAGCTATATATCTTATAGGACTTAAAATATATACGTAAGATTTTAATAAATTAATTTACTTTCGCCCTAATGGGTTTGGCTCAGTGGATAAAGTGTCGGCTTGCAGACTAAAGGGTCCCTGGTTCGATTCCGGTCAAGGGCATGTACCTTGGTTGCGTGCATATCCCCCGTAAGGGGTGTGCAGGAGACAGCTGATGGATGTTCTCTCTATCGATGTTTCTAACCTTCTATCCCTCCCTCTCTGTAAAGAATCAATAAAATATATGTTTTTAAAAATTAATTTACTTTCTAGAACCATACTGTAGTTCTGGGAAAGCTTTACATTAGCCTGTATAAAATAGTGTCAGTGATGTCAATCAAGTAAGTGGGACATTCAGACCTTGGTGGTGGGAATGGAAAATGGAGCAGTCCTGTAGGAAAACAGCGTGGCAGGATCTTAGAAAGTTAAAACATATGCTCACCATTTGACCCAGCAGTTCTTTTCCTAGGCATTCACCAGAGACATAAAAATAAATGGCCACACAAACTTGTTTGCAAATGTTCACAGCAACATTATTTATTTATAATAGCAAAAAACTGGAAGCAGTCCAAATGTTCATGAACTGGTGAATAAACAGATTGTATTATATTTGTACTGTGGAATATTACCAAGTAAAGAGTAACAGTAATTTAAAAGGAAGTCTAAATTTGTCACTGGTCAAACATTTAATTATTAAAGCAGAGAAATTGATTGTTGGAACACTTGAACCACTGTCTTAGGAGTGATAGGAAGGGCAGATAAAATACAAACTAGGGTTACTTTGTCATGTTAATGGTGGACCTTGGGGAAGCTGATTTCATCAGCTCAGGAACAGCCTTACCGAGACTATATTGGAAGCTGTCATTGAAGTTAAACCTCCCTCTTATCACTAACGGGATTTCTTAGGCATTGAGATGGCCACACTGTCCCGGGCTGGCCTCTGTACAGATGATTCTCACCCTCTGCACACATCATCAAACTGCATTTCTTCAGGGGTTTTCTTACTTTGAAGAAAAGCTTTATTTCTACCACATAATTTGACACTAAAAAATTATTTAAAGGAATTTAACAAAACCAAAGCCACTATGAAAAACCAATGAATTGTGGAATGTATCATTTTTATGTTTGGGATCAGTTTTATTATTCTTGGAACTATTACAAGACTTCTGTAAAACATGTTGAGTGTTAAGAGGAAACAGACTCTTGGCAAATATGGAAAACCACTTACAGAGAAGGTCTCTGCTGAAGCCTCCAGCAACACCAGGGAGGCACAGAAGCTGTCCTCCCTCTCTAACTCCGAAAGCAGGAGGAGCTGCCGGGAAGAAAAATAGGACAGTTACCCTGTTGTCTTTATTGTTATATTTATAGGAAAAAGAGCATGGAATTATACTTCTCAGTTAAATCTACTTATAATGTAGTAGAATTCAACACAGAATTACTTTTCTTAAGACAAATCTGATGTAAGGGAAGTGATATTTTTAAAATAAAAAGTAATGCGATATCAATACACACATCATGGAAATCTCATGCTAGGTGAAAGAAGTCAAGCACAGAGATTGGCTACAGTGTGATTTCATGTAGGTGAAATCATAGAAGAGGCAAAGCTCGTGTGATAGAAAGCAGATCAGTGCCTGTCTGAGGCAAGGAATGTGAATGGGATGAGTGTGAAGGGGCGGAAGTAAGGGTTTTAGGGTGAGGGAAGTGTTCTTGTTCTGGGTTTTGCTTGTAGTTTTGGTTCCACAGTTGTGTAAACTCATCAAATTATACAATAAAACAAATGAAAAGTATTTTAGATTCCACATATAAGTGAAATCAGAAACTAATGATGTCAATTGTAATTGACAAATAAAATTATTTTTTAAAAGATGAATTTTTACATGTAAGTAATAATTTAAAAGATCTTTTAGAATACTGGCTGTGACTGCTTAGGAATGGGTTGGAAGTGTGAGTCTGGGTAACAGACAGCCCTGTCTCGGAGCATCTTTCAACTCTAGAAAAGCAGATAGGGAGACAGCCATTGGAAAAAACTCGAAGCCATGGATTTCTCAGGGAGGCTTCTCTTACAGAGTCTTCAAAATGGTGGAAGTTTTGTCTATTACATTGAATATAGCTCTCTTTGATTTTAAGAGTAATACATGCTTGTCTTTTGAAGTTTTTATAATACTGAAGGGTATGACTGTGGGAACCCCTTTCATGTCCCTCGTTGTTCAAGGTTCCGGTTCAGGGTTCAGGTTCTGGAGGAGGCCGCACACAAATGAAAAGAGACTAGAAAAGCATCAATTTGGGAAATTGAGGCCAGGCGGAAGCCCAGGAGAGGACTACGCTTTACTTTGGCATTGCCATCCCTTTTATTCAGGTTTGGGAGACACCCATTGTGCTTAGGCAGGCAGTTCCAGGAACAGGCAGGTTATTTTATCAGTAAGGGTTTACATGATTATTTGGTGGGGAAGTTGCTTCAACGACCGTTGTCTCCATTAGATAGGGGGTGGCTGGTTCTGACCTTTCAGAGGTTCAAGGTTGACCAGCCCTCTGGGTTCCTTGTCCATACTTTCTATTAGTGAGACGATGATCTGTTTCCGGCATATGAAGTAGAAGGTATAGAAGGTACATTCTTTATAAATGTACCTTTAGGGATAAAAATTGTTAAACCATTTTACTATTTTTTTCAGATTTTTCTATGCTCATATACATATTAAAACAAAAAAAATGTAAAAACATTAAAAAACACATAACATATAACTCTTCTGTAAATTTCATTTTTTCTCTAAATATTTTGTGGACAGTATTCTTAATTACAGTAACTCCCAACACCATCAATCAGTGATCAAGTTTTATTAATTCTGCTTTCCACACAACTTCAGTTGGAAGTTTAGTTTTAGTTCTTGTCTGGTACATTTCAACAGTCTTAGATCTTGTTCCCCTCCAATTCATTCTTCAAATGACTATAATCACCTCAGGTGCTTTAAAAATATGGATAACCTGGGAACAATCCCAAGATGACAATCTGTAATTGGTGGTTTTACAAAGCTTCTCAGATTACTGTAATGGGTAGCCAAAGATGAGAGTCACTGAGCGAGTGATCTTTATATATATGGCGAGTCACATCTGATTAGATGGCTCCCCACTTTAAACTCCTTCAGTGACCTCTGGTTGCCGTTAAGATAAAATTGAAACTCAAGAGGCATTTCATGAGCTTGTGAGGCATTTCAGTGGCTGAGCTTTGCATTCCTCTTCTGCCTTATCTCTTATTACTTGTGCCTCTTCATACTCCGGGATTCAACTGTACGGAAATTCTTTTGTTTTTAAATATTATAAACAAAATTAGCACCCCTATGCTTACATGGTTTCTATGAATAAATCATGAAATTAGTATTTAAGGATATATGCAATAGTATAGTGCCTCATTAAAATATTTTTTTGATTTTTTACAGAGAGAAAGGGAAAGGACAGAGAGTTAGAAACATCGATGAGAGAGAAGCATCTATCAGCTGCCTCCTGCACACCTTCTACTGGGTATGTGCCCGCAACCAAGGTACATGCCCTTGACCAGAATCGAACCTGGGACCCTTCAGTTTGCAGGCCGATCTCTATCCACTGAGCCAAACCGGTTTCAGCTCATTAAAATATTTTTTAATCTGTAAAATTAAAATAATGAGATCCTTGAGGTTCTTACAAGGATTAAAAGAGAGACGCATAGCCCTTGCCGGTTTGCCTCAGTGGATAGAGTGTTAGCCCACGGACTGAAGGGTCCTGGGTTCGATTCCATCAAGGCCATGTACCTGGGTTTCAGGTTCTCCGGCCTTGGTCAGGGTGCATGCAGGAAGCAACCAATCTGTGTGTGTCTACCTCACCTTCTGCTCTAACAATCAATGAAAAAATATCCTCCGGTGTGGAATAACAACAAAAAAGAGATACTGTATAGAAACTATGTAACAGAACTGGTTCGTGTCAATATTTCAATACATTTTCTTCTCATTGTGATGCAACTTAATACACTTAAAAAAATATATATATATTATTGATTTTTTTACAGAGAGGAAGGGAGAGGGTTAGAGTTGGAATATCGATGAGAAAGAGACATTGATCAGCTGCCTCTTGCACGCCCCCTACTGGGGATGTGTCCACAACCAAGGTACATGCCCTTGACCGGAATCGAACCTGGGAACTTTCAGTCCGCAGACCGATGCTCTATACAATGAGCCAAACCGGTTTCGGCACAACTTAATACTCTTATATGTTGCCAAATTATCCTCCAGAAAAGTTATATAAATTTACATTTCCACCAATTAACTATCAGTATCTTTCCCCCATTTTTATTAGTATTGCCTATTTTTATTCTTTTTCATCTTGGCATATCTGCCAAGTAAAAAAAGTGCTCTGATTGGCTATCTTTCCATTGTTGATGAGATTATCATTTCATGTGTTTTCAGGCCATTTATATTTATTTTAATTGATTTTCTATATTATCTGTCCACATATCTGTTGGGGTGTTTGATTATTTTAATTATGAATTTTTAAAAAGCTTTGATACATTAAAAATATATTTACTGTCAATATTTTTCTAGTTGTCTTTTTAAATTTTTTTCTAGTTGTGTTTTAATTTTATGTATGATAACAGAGAGGAAGGGAGAGAGAGAGAGACAAACATCGATGAGAGAGAAAAATTGATTAGCTGCTTTCTGCACACCCCCTACTGGTGATGTGCCCGCAACCAAGGTATGTGCCCTTGACCGGAATCAAACCTGGGACCTTTCATCCTCAGGCTGACGCTTTATTCACTGAGCCAAACTGGTTTCGGCTATTTGGTTAAAGCTTACCCACCTGCGCTTTATATATTTAGTAGAGGCCCAGTGCAAGAAATTCATGCACGGGTAGGGTACCTAGTCCTGGCTGGCCATCAGGGCTAATCAGGGCCTTCCAGCTGTTGGCCGGGGCCTCCCTTCATTCCTCGCCATCCCCTGGGGGTCAGCTCATGTCATAGTGAGCAATTGAACTTCCGGTTGAACTCCTGAGGAGACACTTTGCATATTAGTTTGATAGATAGATAGATGATAGATAGATAGATAGATAGATAGATAGATAGATAGATAGATACTAGAGGTCTGATGCATGAAATTTATGCAGTGGGAGGGGTTCCCTCAGCCCAGCCTGCGCCCTTTCACAGTCCAGGACCCCTTGGGAGATGTCCACCTAAGCCAGCAATCAGACATCCCTCTCACAGTCCAGGGCTCTTGCAGTCCAGGACCCCTTGCTCCTTACCACCCGCCTGCAGCGCAAGCAGGAGAGGCTCCCACCACTGCTGCTTGTCTGCCAGCTGTGAGGCTGGCTTCTGTCTGAGCAGCTCTCCCCTTGTGGGAGCGCACTGACCATCAGGGGACAGCTTCTGCATTGAGTGTCTTCCCTCTGGTGGTCAGTTCGCATCCAGTGACCAGTCATTCTGCTGGTCATTCCACCGTTTGGTCAATTTGCATATTATGTTTTTACTATATAGGATAAGATATCTTCAAGCAGCAAAGAATTATGTGACTATTTCAAATTAGGAAAGTTATGAAAGTCGTTGAATGACATTTTGAAATATTTCTACATTTCAAACTGCCTCTCTCATAGTAAAGATCTTAAAAAAAAATTTTTTTTTTAGCCGAAACTGGTTTGGCTCAGTGGATAGAGTGTTGGCTTGTGAACTGAAGGGTCTCAGGTTCGATTCTGGTCAAGGGCATGTACCTTGGTTGCAGGCACATCCCTGGTGGGGGGTGTGTAGAAGTCAGCTGATCGATGTATCTCTCTCATTGATGTTTCTAACTCTCTATCCTTCTCCCTTCCTCTCTGTAAAAAAATCAATAAAATATACTTAAAAAATAAAAAAAAATTTTTTTAAACAGATATTGTCGACAAGTGCTTTGTGAGACTGTTCGGACTGCCAAACTGACCCCAGTTTCTGCCCGGCTTCAAGATATTGAAGGAAAGATTGATAAATTCATTATTCCTAGAGAGGTAGGAAACATTTAGTATACATAACTCATTCAGTTATTCTTTTAACTTTCTTTTTTAAATCTTTATTGTTCAGATTATTAAAAATGTTCCTCTTTTTTCCTCCCATAGCTCCCTTCCAGCTGGTTCTCACCCCACCCTCTCCCCTTACCTCCCTCCCACTATCCTTATCCATAGGTATATAATTTTTGTCCAGTCTCTTCCTCCTCCCCTTCACCCCTTTCCCCTGAGAGTAGTCAGTCCACTTCTTTTCTATGCCCTGATTCTATTATATTCACCAGTTTTTTCTATTCATCAGATTTTTTATTTACTTGATTTTTAGATTCACTTGATGATAGATATGTATTTGTTGTTCATAATTTTTATCTTTACCTTTTTCTTCTTCCTTTTCTTAAAGAGTACCTTTCAGCATTTCATATAATGCTGGTTTGGTGTTCATGAACTCCTTTAGCTTTTTCTTATCTGTGAAGCTCTTTATCTGCCCTTCAATTCTGAATGATAGCTTTGCTGGGTAGAGTAATCTTGGTTGTAGGTTCTTGCTATTCATCACTTTGAATATTTCTTGCCACTCTCTTCTGGCCTGCATAGTTTCTCTTGAGAAATCAGCTGACAGTCGAATGGGTGTTCCCTTGTAGGTAATGAACTGTTTTTCTCTTGCTGCTTTTAATATCCTCTCTTTGTCTTTTGCTCTTGGTATTTTAATTATGATGTGTCTCGGTGTGGTCCTCTTTGGATTTCTTTTGCTTGGGGTTCTGTGTGCTTCCTGGTCTTGTAAGTGTATTTCTTTCACCAGGTGGGGGAAGTTTTCAGTCACTATTTCTTCAAATAGGTTTTCAGTATCTTGCTCTCTCTCTTCTTCTGGCACCCCCATAATTCTGATGTTGGTACGCTTGAAGTTGTCCCAGAGGCTTTTTACATTATCTTAAAAATTTTGGATTCTTTTTTCTTTTGGTTTTTCCAGTTGAGTATTTTTTACTCCTTTGTATTTTAAATCTTTGACTTGATTCTTGTGTTCCTCTAGTCTGCTGTTAGGTCTCTGTATAGTCTTTTTTATTTCAGTCAGCGTATGTTTAATTTCTAATTGGTCCTGTTTCATATCCTTGAGGATCTTGTTAAATTTATCAACCGTTTCTAGGAAATTCTTATAAAACCTTATAACCATGCCGAAACCGGTTTGGCTCAGCAGATAGAGCGTCGGCCTGTGGACTCAAGGGACCCAGGTTCTATTCCGGTCAGGGCATGTACTTTGGTTGCGGGCACATCCCAGTGGGGGGCGTGGAGGAAGCAGCTGATCGATGTCTCTCTTATCGATGTTTCTGACTCTCTATCCCTTTGCCTTCCTCTCTGTAAAAAAATCAATAAAATATATTAAAAAACAAACAAACAAACAAACAAACAAAAAAACCTTATAACCATGGTTTTGAACTCTATATCCAGTCATTTGTTTTCCTCCATTTCTTTTGTTTATGATCTGCTCTTTTGTTTCCGCATTTTTGCTGCTTCCCTGAGTTGGTAGAGTAGCTTTATGTACTAGGTGTCCTATAGGGCCCAGTGGCTCAGCCTCCCCAGTTACCTGAGGTGGACACTTGGTGCACCCCTTTGTGGACTGTGTGTACAGCCTTGTTGTAGTTAAGTCTTGATTGTTGTTGGTATCACTGGAAGAAATTGACCTCCAGGCCAATTGGTTGTGAGGATCAGCTGTGTCTACCTACACAGGGGCAACTTTTGTGTTGGAGACAACCTTATGAGACAAGACTTTGAAAATTGCAAAAGCCTCTGTGTTTAGCTTGGATGGGGTTGAGTCTCAGGGCTGAGCAGACAGCCTTGGCTTCCCGTCAGCCCTGCCCTATGAGGCCCCTGCATCTCAGTGTCCCTCGATAATTGCTGCAGTCCTCTCTGTGTAGATTTGCACACGTGCCTCCAGACCTCTGCCTTTCGTGGCTCCTCTGAATTTCTTTGTGCTCTTTTCTTTTCCCAACAATTCACACAACCCCAGAGTCTCACCTAGAACTGGGGTTCAGTGCAGTCGGGAGTTTCCATCTCTCTCCTGCTTGAGAAAGCCATCAAGGCACTCAGCTGCCCGTCTTCTCTGTGTGCATGTCTTCAGACCTCAGCTTTTTGCAGCTCCTCTGAGTCTCCGGGTGCCCCTCTCTTTTCTTCTAGTTGTAGAATTTCCACTCAGCCAGCTTTCCTATGGTTCTGGATGATGTCCATTCTGTCTTTTAACTGTAGTTTTGAAATTTGTGCGAGGCAGCTTTTTAGGTGTTCACCTATGCCGCCATCTTGGTTTCATCTCCTCTTTTCAACTCTCTTAGTGTGTGTTTTTAAATTTTATTGTTTAAAGTGTCCAATAAAAGCTACCTATTATTAAATCAAAGACACAGTTATTTAAAATGACAAAATAATATATGCCTGTTCTAAAGTTCAAACTATACTTTTATAAAAGAAAAGCTCCCCTCCCCAAGGGTACTACTGTTAATAGTTTATTGTGTATTTTTTTCCTTATGTTATTTTTTTCCATCACTATTTTCCCCCACCATACCCTCCTCTACTGCCACCCACCACCACCCCCTGCTACTACTGTCCATGTCCATGAGTTCTTTCTCTTTAGTGTATATTTTGTATAGATCTTTTTCTGTATCTATATTATTCTATATATATATATATATATACATACACACACATACATATGTGTATATATTTTAAAAACTGAATTTATATGTGAAAGGTTACTCTTTATATATTCTTTAATTTTCTTTTATTGAGTGTATCATGACTACTAGTACAACTGGCACTTGATACAGATCCAACTCATTATTATATTTAAAATATATTTTTATTGATTTTAGAGAGGAAGGGAGAGGGAGAGGGAGATAGAAATATCAATGATGAGAGAGAATCATTGATTGGTTGCCTCTTGTATGCCCCAACTGGGGATCAAGCCTGCAACTCAGGCATGTACCTTTGACTGGATTCCAACCCAGTCTGCAGGCCAACGCTCTATCCACCTGGCTAGGGCTAACTCATTTTTAATAGATGCATAGTATTACATGTACTATGATTTATTTAAGCAGTCCTCATAGATTGAAATTAGATCTGGTTTTTTTTATTATTACAAATTATATATTTGGACAGGTATTAGATAGAGCTGTAGAAATGGAGTTTTTTTGTGTCAAAGTGCATATGTATGTTGAATTTAAATTGTTATCTAAAAGGCAATTTATATGGTTAGCAATAATGTATGAAAAAGCTTTTTGTCTCCATATCCTCACCATCTATGGATTTATAAATCACATAAATTTTGTGAATTTTATATGAAAAACCGTCTCATGCATATTTTAATTTGCTTTTCCCTAATCATTGGAGTGATTGAGCAGCTTTTCATATATAAACAGTTTGTATTTCTTCTCTTGTGAATTATCTCCTTATAATTCACTGTTCTTTCTAGTGAACTCATCTGTCTTTTTGTATATTATACATGCTGTTGGGTATATAGCAAATATTTTTTCTTTCTATTTGATGTATTATGGTATGATTTTTGTTTTGATAGGATGCAATTTTTAAAAATTTTATATAGTTAAATCTGTTATTACAGGCTTAGGAATGCCTCCTTCATTGTAAGATTATCAAAATCATGGCCTCTGTTTTCTTCTGTTGTTTTATATTTTTATTTTGTATTCATCATCTACATTGAAAGAGCATTTAGGATGAGTTGGCTTTCTGGATGTCACTTTGTCTTTGTTAGGCCTTGACTAACTACAAGGCATTTTATTTTTGTTTGCAGACCCTTGTTCTTTATGCCCTTGGTGTGGTACTTCAAGATCCCAGTACTTGGCCATCACCATACAAGTATGAAATATCAGTCACTGTCATTGTGATTATTGATTTTCATGTGTTTTCATTGTGTTGCATTACTTTTGTAATTTTTGAGGAGAAAATTTAGTACGTGACAATGATACATTTATATCTTCCCTTTATATTGTCTGCTCACTCACTACTTTTTCTTAAATGAATCTGCTGTCTGCTATTCTTTGTCTCTCTTGTTACCATTTCTATCCTAAGATCTATTTAATGACCTGATCTCTACAAATATCTTTTAATTTCAGTGAAATTTTGGAATTTTTTTTTTGGTTAAGTGGTCTCAATTATTAAGTGTTTAGTCAAATTCAGAAAATAGGTTTTGTTTGTATAAGTGTTGTATGTGAGAATGGTGAGGGAGGGAAAAGCTGAAAAACAGAGCTGCTTTTGTTTGCCTCTTAAATAGGCATCTAATAAAATCCTAAGGAAATGGATTAGGATTTACTGTCTCAGAAGAAGTTATATATGGAGTTGATTGAGGGTAAAACAGCTGTGTGAAAATCAGGGGCAGGGTTGGTGGCATGGTTGAAGTACTAGGAAACCTTTTGGAGGATAAGGATGGGACATATTAAGTGTTTCTATCATTTGACTTTTAATATTATAATGATATTAAAGGAAATCCTATTTAATAAAAGAGTAATATGCAAATTAATCATCACTTTGCCATGCCCACCAGCATACCCACCATCCAATCAGGAGCAGGCATGCAAATTAACCACTGACAAGATAGCTGCAGCCACAGAGAGAGCAGGAGGGAGACTTGGGTTTCCTCGGTGATGGAGGAAGCCAAACTTTCCACACATGCTGGTGGGTGCAGGCCTCCACTCAATACTACAAAGTTTTAATTATAGAAGATAAATAAATCCCAACAAAAATGGCGGCAGCCATGGAGCTGGAGAGAGCAGGAGGCTAGGGTTGCCCCTGGTGATGGAGGAAGCCAAGCTTCTGCAGCCCTGGCCTGTTTTGGCCTCCCCTTAAGGTTACAAAGTTTCAGTTATAGAAGATAAATAAATCCCAACAGAAATGACTGTTGCCATGTAGTGAGCAGGAGGCTTGGATCCGCTCTAGGCTACAAAGTTTCAATTGTAGAAGGGGCCTCCTCTGGGGTTGTCGGGGGTGTGGCCAGCCTGCAAACCACCACAGGCCCTTCGCCCAGGCTGCCCCATGCCACAAGGGAACCCCCCACCCTGATCAGGACACCCTTCAGGGCAAATTAGCTGGTCCCCACCCATGCCGCAGGCCTCTATTCTATCTAATAAAAGAGTAATATGCAGATTGACAACACACAAGATAGCTGCCCCCATATGGTTAAAAATCCTGCCCCCATGTGGACACAAGATGGCCACCACAAGATGGCCAGCAGGAGAGGGCATTTGGGAGGGACCAGGCCTATAAGGGAGGGGGCAGTTGGAGGGGATCAAGCCTGCACGGGAGAGCAGTTATCAGTGACCAGGCCAGCTGAGGAGGGAAGTTGGGGTGACTAGGCCTACAGGGAAGGGCAGTTGGGTGGGACCCAGGCCTGCAGGGGAGAGCAGTTGGTGGTGACCAGGCCTGCAGGGGAGGACAGTTAGGGGTGACAAAGGCCTACAGGGAAGGGCAGTTAGGGCCAAATAGGCTGGCAGGG
>JAAGEH010000022.1:4229785-4244056 GCA_011751065.1 Lasiurus cinereus
TAGATCAGAAAATCTAGGTTGCAAATTGAAAAACAGAGAAAGGAATATGTGCTAAAATGTGGAAATCATTTTTAGGATTCAAATGTAATCATATTTAGGAAATGTTAGTAATGCTGTTGTGTGCTAAGGAAAAGCTTTCTGAAGTTTGACACCTCCTTACCCATCCCTTTTGGAAAATCCAGATTCATTCTTTAAAAGATATCTATCTATCTATCTATCTGTATCTATATCTATCTATCTATCTATCTATCTATCTATCTATCTATCTAACTATATATGTGTGTGTGTGTGTGTGTATGCATATATATATATGTTTATATGTAGTATATGTAGTATATATAATATATATTTATTTATGGATATCAGAGAGGAAGGGAGAGGGAGAGAGATAGAAACATCAATGAAGAGAGAATCATTGATCGGTTGCCTCCTTCACTCCCCCCACTGGGGAGCTAGCCTAAGGCCTGGGCATATGCTCTGACCAGGAATTGAACCTTGATATCCTGATTTATAGGTTAACGCTAACCCCCTGAGCCATGCCTGCTGGGCCATTTGTGGATATTTAGCCAAACATGCACCCCAGGAATGAATTCCACTTGATCATGGTGTGTGATCTTTTTAATGAATTGCTCAATTCGGTTTGCTAATACTTTGTTGAGGATTTTAGCATCTAAGTTCATTAGAGATACTGGTCTATAATTTTCTTTCTTTGTAGTGTCTTTATCTCTTTTTGGAATTAGGACAATGCCGGCCTCATAAAGTGAGCGTGGGAATCTTCCCTCCTCTTGAATTTTTTGGATAGCTGTTAGTTTTTTAAATGTTTATGGACCATAAAATTCACCCGTGAAGCCATCCAGTTCAGAACTTATTTGTTGGGAGTTTTTAGGTTACTGCTTCTATTTCTTTTGTTGTAATTGATCTCTTCAGGTTTTGTTTCTTCTTGATTCAGTCTTGAAATATTGTATGTTTCTAGAAATTTATCTATGTTTTTTCAGATTGCCCAATATGTTGACATATAATTGTTCATAATACTGTTTTGTAATCCTTTGTATTTCTGTGGTGTCAGTTGTTACTTCTCTCCTTCATTCCTAATTTTATTTACTAGGGTCCTCTCTCTTTTTCCTTTTTGAGTCTGGTTAAGTGTTTATCAATTTTGCTGATCTTTTCAAAGAAACATTTGTTTTTAAGACAAAATTTTATGATCCCTAATGGGTGACTTATTTGTTTTGTTTTAATATATCCATTTTCCCTGCAGTTTTTTATAAAGTGAAATTGTGTACAGTAAAATACCTTAGCCTTCTTATTCCCTTCAGTTATTAGTAAGTCTGGGTGAAACATAATTGATGAATATAAGTTTTTAAGTCTGATGTCTCCAATTTTAAGCAATAAATTTTATTGAAAAGGCAATGTAGAATACTTTACATATTGATTAGATGGTCTCATGTAACAGATATGTTGAACACACTTAAATATAAATATTTACTATGTGATTTTGTTTGATTTATCTCTATATCTCATATAATGATGTAAACGTGTCAAAATCTTATTCATTATTGGTTCCAGAGAAATGTATTTTCCATTTATTATTTTAGTAGGAAGCGGGAACCATTTTTTCTGCCAAGGGCCATTTAGATATTTATAATATCATTTGCAGCCATACAAAATGATCAACTTAAAAATTAGCCTGCTATAGTTGGTCAAACATTTAATTAACTCACGTCTAATGTTTTGGCAAGGCCAGACCAAATGATTTCCCAGGTTTTATACAGCTGCAGGCTAGATGTTCTCCACTCCTGGCATAGAATAATAAGATAAGCAGAAAGAGACAAAAGATATATGTTGAATAATTTGGAAACATAATAACAGGTGAAATTTAAATCTAATGTGACAGCAGTTTTTATTTTCAGTAGTTTTTAAAACATTATTATATCTGTGTTCTTACAGTGTAACATGTAAAAGGTCAATGGCGTTCTATTGTGATTAGCCCTCAAACTTCTTTTTTTTTTTTAATTAAATATACTGGGATGACTTTTTAAAAATTAAGTAACAATCTTCGTCCTAACTGGTTTGGCTCAGTGGACAGAGCATCGGCCTGCGGACTGAAAGGTCCCAGGTTCAATTCTGGTCAAGGGCATGTACCTTGTAGTGGGCACATCCCCAGTAGGGGGCGTGCCAGAGGCAGCTGATCAATGTTTCTAACTCTCTATCCCTCTTCCTTCCTCTCTGTAAAAAAAAAAAAAATCAATAAAATATATATTTAAAAATAATAAATAAATACCAATCTTCTTTTTAGGTTTGATCCAGACCGGTTTAATGATGAATCAGTAATGAAAACTTTCTCCTTGCTTGGATTCTCAGGCACACAGGAATGCCCAGAGTTAAGGTGAGATGATCAAGTGAAAGGAAAGGTGTCAGATGTAACGAAAGTGGAATTGTTAATAGTAACCAGTCAACTTTCTTCCTGACTAGGTTTGCATACACGGTGAGCACAGTGCTTCTGAGTGTACTGGTGAGGAGACTGCACCTGCTGCCTGTGGAGGGTCAAGTGATTGAAACTAAGTATGAACTGGTAACGTCCTCCAAGGAAGAAGCTTGGATCACGGTCTCAGAGAGACAGTAAACACCTTTTTTTTTTTTTTGACAGTTAACACTTTTGCATTACACTTTGGTGAAGAAAATGCCCATTTAGAAAATGTATATGGAATTCTTCTACAAACCAAATAACATTGTGGAAAACAACACAGGCTTTTTCTTTTCTTTTTTTTTTTTTAATGCATTTTGAAGTTTCCCTTCTAAGTGACAAACAGAAATTGAGACTTGTTTGTCCTTCTGTTTTGCTGGAATTCTTTTTTTAAAAAATACCTTTATTTATTTTAAAGAGGAAAGGAGAAGGGAGGGAGAGATAGAAACATAAGTGATGAGAAAGAATCATTGATTGGTTGCTGCCTGTACAATCAGGGATCGAGCTGGCAACCTGGGTATGTGCCCTCACTGGGAATTGAACTGTGACCTTCTGCTTTATAGGTCAACGCTCAATCACTGAGGCACCATGGCTGGGCGGGAATTCTTATTAGCACTAAGTAACTGTATTAATTTTCAATTGTGGAAAAAACAGAATTTCTAAATTTATTTATTATGTCATATACTTAACGTAATGAATTTATTATTAAGAAATGAGAGAGCGCTAACCCAAAACCAAACCATATTAAAGAAGAAAATAAAGATGGGTGAAAATAATTGAAAAATATATGACAGAAAGGGATGTTAACCATATTACTTATAAAGATCTCAGACAGATTGGTAAGAACACATACAATTGATAAATGGATAAAAAATATGAATAGCAGCTTTTATAGGAAAAAGCTAATTTTTAGAAAAATGGTCAATCTCACTAAGCAAAGAAATAGTGGAGCTTTTTCAAAAACATTTTAAGTGTCTTTTAACATTAACACTTTAGTACTGATAAGTTTTATATTTAATACTTTTTATTGATAGCATTGTATCTAATCCATTTTTTTGTTTATGCCATTCATAAAGACTTTTTAAAAATGCATTTTTCCTTCAGTCAACTGAAGGAAATATGACAAGTACAGATAGCGAGAAAGGAAGAAAAATGAAAAATGTTTCAGGTGAGCTTATTTTTATTTTATTTTTAAAAATATATTTCTTTATTAATTTCAGAGAGGAAGGGAGGAGGAGAGATAGACACATCAATGATGAGAGAGAATCATTGATTGACTGCCTCCTGCATGCCCCCCACTGGGGATCAAGCCCACAACTCAGGCATGTGCTCTTGGCTGGAATCGAACCCGGGACCTTTCAGTCCCCAGGCTGACGCTCTCTCCACTGAGCCCAGCTGGCTAGGGCTGAGCTTATTTTTGACACTTCTGAATTTCATTTGTAAATTTAGTTTCAATAATAATACCCTGGTTGTTATTATTTTATGCTGTGTTTATGGTTAAATAGCTAACATTTTAGATCTAGTTATGAGTGATGAACATAGAATTTAATTAGATGCAGGCTTTATTCCTGACAAAATATTTAACTTCTAGACTAATTTAAAGTTTAAAACTTTAAGTCAGATTTTAAAACTTTAAGTATTCATAGCTCCTAGCATCATGTTTATAGAAAAATAAATTGTTATTTTATCATTTTCTATGATTTTGTGTATGTAGCACATCTTCCTTTGTTGTCCAAGTACCTTTATTGGTTTGGAAACTGGCAGTAAAAGGTAAGAGTGGGCAATTGATATGTAAACCAAGTGTCAGTAAAATTAGGTAAGATAAAGGTAATTTTTTTAAGTCTTCACTCGAGGATATTTTTCCATTGATTTTTAGAGAGCATAGCAGAGAGAGGGGAAAGACAGAGAGAAATATCAATGTGAGAGAAACACATTGATTTGATTTCCTCCTGCACGTGCATGCCCTTGACCAGAATCAAACCCGGGACCCTTGGGTCCGCCTGCAGGCCAACACTCTACTGAGCCGAATCCTTAGGGCGATAAGTGGAAATTGAAAGTAGGTGAGACCTGATCGGCAATGATCAAGGCAAAAACAGAGCAGCTGAACTAGTCAGGGAGTTAGCATATACCCAATGATTGAGGACCTATAATTACTAATAATGATTGAAATCAAGCAAAATAGAGGCTAGAACAGTGGTTCTCAACCCTCCTAATGCCGCGACCCTTTAATAGAATTCCTCATGTTGTGGTGACCCCCAGCCATAAAATTATTTTCATTGCTACTTCATAGCTGTAATTTTGCTACTGTTATGAACTGTAATGTAAATATCTGATATGCAGGATGTATTTTTGTTGTTACAAATTGAACATCATTAAAGCATAGTGATTAATCACAAAAACAATATGTAATTATATATTGTGAAATATTTATTTCTAATTACAAATAAATGAAATTTTGTCTTGAATCGTGGTGTAGCATGGGTAACAGTCTTAATATGACAACAGTAAACTACATTGCCACGTTTTGCTACACTGAGGAGCGCTGTGTTGGTTCCTAAGACCATGGGAAATAGGTGATTTCCAATAGTCTTAGGCGACCCCTGTGAAAGGGTTGTTTGACCCCCAAAGGGGTCACGACCCACAGGTTGAGAACCGCTGAGCTAGAAGAATCAATTAAATAAGTACATGTTATTCATAGTTACATGACTCACTTAAAACATTAAAAAATCATCTTCAAGAGGATTAAAACAATAAAAATAATGTTAATCATGTGTAATATAAGTTGTCCATTAACTGTTGTTCTTATTTTGCCCTTTTTCAAATGACTGATGGCTCATAGCATAGCTCTAGCTGGCCTCTTTAAGTTTTGTTGGTTTTTGTCTTTTTGAAACTGTTTGTTCACTGATTGTGATCTGCATTCTTTATTTTTTTTTCATTCCTGTTGATAGTTCAGAAGTGCATTGTTCAAAACATTAGCACAACACATTTTTATGGAATGATAGAGCTCTTCCACACTTTGTGCTCATAACATTAAATATAGCATTTAGTCTGTGCATGTGTTTGGGAAAAATGAAAAACTCACATGGTGTTTATTTGGCCCATAAATGTGGTTTCTTTTCTTTCTTTCTTCTTTTTTTTTAAATAAATAGATTCTATTTTATTTATAGACCCAATGTCAAAATTTATTTTTCTTTATCTTAAAAAAGTTTATATTTTAAAAACAACAGTTCTGGATTTTTAAAAAATATATTTTTATTGATTTTAGAGAGAAATGGGAGGAGATAGAGAGAGAGAAAAACGTCACTTCTAGAGAAACCTCAGTCGGCTGCCTCCTTCATGCCCCTCCCTGGGAATCGAGCCTAAAACCTGGGCATGTGCCCTGACCAAGAATTGAAATGGTGACCTCTGGGTGCGGCAGGGCGTTAAGAGATTAACCAAAGGACTTGTATTAATGCATATAAGCATAACCCATGGACACAGACAGTAGGGGGTTGAGGGCATGTGCTGGGGTGTGGGGAAAAGTCAATGGAAAAAAAGGGAGACATATGTAATATTTTAAACAATGAAGAATTTAAATTAAAAAATAAAAGAAAAAGGCAAATCACACATAACAAAACTAAAAACGAAAAGGTGACCTCCTGGTGCATGGGACCACGCTTAACCAACTGAGCCACACTGGCCTGGCAGAATGTCCTATTTTTTTATCATGAAAACTAGAGGCCCGGTGCATGAAATTCGTGCATGGGTAGGGTCCGTAGGCCTGGCCAGCGATCAGAGCCAATCTATGGGGTGACTGGCAGGGTGATCAGGGGGCGCCCACTGGCACCCGTCTTAGCTGGCCTGGTATCACCCACTCACTAGCTCCACTGCTGCTGCTGCTGGTTGCCTCCCTCTGTGAGGTGACCGGTGGGGTGATCTGGGGGGCCCCCGCTGGCTGGCCTGGGGCCTGCAGGCTGGGGACAGCTCCTGCTTTGAGCACTTGCCCCCTAGTGGTCAGTGCATATCATAGCAACCAGTTGTTCTGATTGTTCTGTTCAGTCAATTTGCATATTAGACTTTTATTATATAGGACTAGAGGCCCAATGCACAAAATTCGTGCAAGAGTAGGCCTTCCTTTCCCTGGATGCCAGACTGGCTTCCCTCTGGCACCTGGGACTCGGGTTTTGCTCCCGCCATCAGTAGGCATCTGAGACCCGGATTCTCTCGCAGCCCTGGCTTCGTCCGGAAGGTCGTCGGATCTAGTAGTAATTAGCATATTACCCTTTTTATTATTATAGATTATTTCTGTTTGTTGCAGAAAAGTCTAGGAAATACAGAAACACAAAAATAGTAAACTCAGTGACAGTCCTATTACTTGAAGTTAGCCAGTGTTAAGTTTATGAGATAGATCTTTCTACTCTTTTTTGTATCCACATATTTCTATAGACATTTCTACTGTTCTCTTCATTTAGTATATTGTGCACAATAGAATTTCCAGTAATTGGAATATTAGTATTCTTTTCACGCAGAATGTAAGCACAGATTTTTGGCATGCTTGCTTTTCTCTCTTTCCCTTCTCAGATATTCTTTTTTTTTTCAATTTTAAAAATATTCTTGCTTCTCCATCCATTCTAACAGAAAAGTTATATATTTGTACATCTAAGTTGCTAAAGTCATAAAACAATATAAAATGAACAGTTGTTGGCCCTAGCCGGTTTTGCTCAGTGGTGAGATTGTCGGCCCTCAGACCAAAGGGTCACAGATTCCATTCCTGATCAAGGGCACGTACCTAGGTTGCAGGATCCTCAGCCCTGGTAGGGGTGCAGGTGGAAGGCAACCAATCGATGTGTCTCTCTTGCAATGATGTTCCTCACTCTATCACTCTCCCTCCCTTCCACTGTCTATAAATCAATGGAAACAAATTCTCAGGTGAGGTTTAAAAAAAAAAAGAATAGTTGTTAAAAAAAAAATGAAATTACTCTGTTGTCCTAAGGAAAAGCTTTTAAGAGGAAATCTTAAGCATCTTTGTTATTGTTTTTGGACTCGGGCAAAGAGATTAAGATTCTTCTCTGAAGACCTCTTTATTTTTTTCCCCCAGATCTAATAAAAAGCACAGTTAGCCTATGACAGTTTTTAACATGAGATTACGTTGCCAGATTGAAAACTGCTTAAAAACACAATTCTGCCATGTGCAGAGCTGAGGACATGACCAGTAGCGGCATGAGGAGTAGCGGTGAGAAGATAGCTGTGGGAAATGGATGTTATTTTCAAGGGCAGGTTTTTGTAATGTCAACAGATTGATACCAGCGGCCTCCTTTTCCTTTCTTCTTAGCTAGCCCTCTGCCTGTTTCCTGAGCGGCTAATCGGGGAATGATTAAGGTAGAAGGGGAGGAGTTGGGGGGGAGGATGTGACTACAAAGCAGGCACTGTTACTATAGAAGTCAGAGGAAATCAGCACAGCCCAAAGCCTTCCTACAGTGTTGCTTTGAAAGGTTGGGAGTGACCTGCAGTGATAAAAAGGAGTGAGACTGAAACTTGGAGTCATAGTTAATCTGAAAGTAGAACAGGGGACTGGAAGGCATTTGTTAAAACCAAATTCGTTATATACCTATCTCATTTAGTCCTTAGGGCAAAGCAGTCGGTTCAGTGACAAGGTAAAGTAGTTTTTCATTCCTGCTAGGAGAAATATTATAAAGGAAGACAGGGAAAAACTAGCTTAAAAATGAAGAGATCTAAACTTCATCTTCATATATTCAGTGGGGTTTATTGGTGTATTTGTTATTATTTGAAAGGGAATCAAGGAGTAATTTTAAATATTGTACTATTCAAAATAACTAAAGAAAATGATTAAGCCCTCGCAGGGTAGCTCAGTTGGTTAGAGCAGTGGTTGGCAAACCGCAGCTCGGCTCTCGGGCCGCAGTTTGCCAACCACTGGGTTAGAGCATTGTCCTAAAGCCAGTATTGTGGGTTGAACACCAGTCAGAGCACATACAAGAAGCAATCAATGATTGCATAAATAAGGGGACCACAAATCTCTCTCTCTGTCCCTCTCTCTCTCTCTCCCTTCTCTCTCTCTTCCTCCTTTTCTCTTCCCCCTTCTTTTGCTCTAGAATCAATTAATTAATTTTTAAAAAATTTTAGAAGAAAATGATTAAAAGTATACTGTAACAGCAGTATTAAAATAAATCATTAAAAAAAGCTAATGCCCTAGCTGGTTTGGCTTGATGGAGAGAGCATCGCCCTGTGGACTGGAGGGTCCCTGGTTCAGTTCCAATCAAGGGCATATGCCTGGGCTGTGGGCTTCATCCCCAGTAGGGGCCATGCAGGAGGCAGCCGATCAATGATTCTCTCTCATTGATGTTTCTGTCTCTCTCTCCCTCACCATTCCTCTCTGAAATCAATTAAAAAATCTTTTAAAAAAACGAATGCTGCAAACTCAACCATACAACTGTTTAAATTTTTTCCTGTTTACACATACATATTTTTACCTATTGCAATGATAACAATATGGTTTGCTTTTCACTTAATGATTTTAAACATTTTCTTTTGTTATTTTTTTTGCAAGGGCTTCAGGGAATAAATAGACTTTTTTTTTGGTGGGGTGAATAGACTTTTAAAATAGAAATCAAGTTAGTGTTTGATTTATAGAATTTTATGACTGATTGAATGGATAATTGTAAAATTTGAGTTGGGAACCATTTTGTGAAACATTCAGGCAATGAACAAAAGGCAGGAAATGACATTCCTTCTTCCAGTAGCATTCGCCAATTAATTGGTTTACAGTTTTGTGGCCATTTTTCTAGAGATTGGGAATGGATCTTGTTAGAATCTGTGATAAAATGCCATGAGCAAATAAGTCACAAATATATCCTGTTGAGTAATTTTAAGAAACACACATTTATTTATATCTAAAATACTTGCAAATTCTGGTTTTAATTTTTAATAAATGATAGTAGTGAAACTGTGCTACCTCACCACTATAACTACTTCATTGATAAAACTGTAAAGTGCCTGTCTACAGAAAGACAATAATATTTTTGAATAAATGAATGAAATATTCATTGAGGTTTTCTGTGCATGTAAAATAAATTAAAATTATTGACTTGAGAAACATTAATTTGTTGTCCCACTTATTTACCAGGTGTACTGGTTAATAATATGAATTTTGTAATCAAAGAAAACATGATAATTTTAAGAGAAACATCAAGAGTACTTCATTCAAAGTACCAGTATGTATTCTTTGGTTGATTTGTGTATGTGCCCTGACCAGGAATTGAACCCACAACCCTGGCATATTGGGACAACACTCTGACCAATTGAGCTACCTGGCCAGGGGAAATTATTGAAGTTACTAAATAGTTGAAAGTTTTCCAGATAACCAAACTACCTCTACTGCTAATAATACTTTGTAATATGCTAAGTATCTCATTACTGGATGCATTTAAGATGTTGTGTGGACACCATTCAGTGATGCCTATATTTATATCTATATATAAAAGGTTAATATGCTAAGTGTTCAACCATTCAACCAGTTGCTATGATGTGCACTGACCAGCAGGGGCAGATGCTCAATGCAGGAGTTGCCGTGATGCACACGGGCCATTTACAGAGAAACAGCAGCGTTTACCTGGAGCCGACAAAACAACACTCAGCTTCCCCCAAGTGAGACACAGGCCCCCAAACTGAAGCAACACCCCACCAAATCGCAGCCAACGCTGCCAAGACCCCATGGCACAAAGTGTGGCCCACAGCTCAGCTATGGCGCTGGGTAATGACGTCATGTAGCAACACCCAGCTTCCTCTCCCTAACGACTAGCCTTTTCGAGTTTCTTAAGCCCAGGAACACGAGTTTCTTTTAGCCAGGTGCAAACATTTACAGTTTAACCAAATGTTGTGAAGCATTTTCCTGTGCCTCATCTCATTTGATCCTCACAGAAGTCCTGGAGTAGGGAAATAGGAGACTCGGTAGAATCCTATTTTCTTTTCATTAGCCGGAAAACAGAGATTTAGAAAGTTTAGAAATTTGGCCCGACTGAAAAGAAGTAAGAAATGGTGGAACTTGAAAATGACTTCAGGTTTTCTCACTGTGCAGAATATAGTCAGACGCTGCTGCAGTTAAATATTTCACCCTTTGTTCTCCCTGTGTGATCTACGATAATAATCTACTGCGTGTTGATATTTATTGCTGTGTTGCTGACAATTACCTGAAAGAGAAGTTGGGGTGCTTCACTGGGCTGGAAAAGTTTAGCTAAATCAGAGAGCAGGTCTAATTAAGCAAGTTTATCTCTATGTATAAAGCTCTCGCTGGTGCCAGTCACACACGTATGTTTCGATCTGTCATTGATCGTGAATTTGGTTGACAGTTCTGTTATAGAGAAAGGGCAAATAGAGATATTAAAATATTCTAATTAATTTCCTTTCAATGTGCACAAATTAGTGCATCGGTTCTCTAGTAGGTTTATAATGGGTGGTAGTTATTAAAAATATTAACCCAAACAGTAAGTAAGTACTTCTTTGTTCCTTCTGTTTCATCAGATCATCATTAAGCCAGGAAATGTTTAAGGATCAGAGGGGTTTTTTTGTATGTTTGTTTTTTAGTTTATCTCTGTTGTTGAGAGTATTACAGATGTCCTCATTTGTCCCCATTACCTGCCTTCCCTTGGTTCTGAGGGAGCATTATTTCCCAAAGTGTGTCTCATGGAACACTGTCCTGTGAGACACTCTGAGAAGAAAATTCCTGGGTCATATTCATTCATACTCAGATTCTCCATTCTAAGTTCTTTCTCAAGTGTGTGTGTGTGTGTGTGTGTGTGTGTGTGTGTGTTACATATTAATATATTGGTAGCACTAAGAAGTTCTAGTGTAAAGAAACCTATTTTGGTGCTTGGTTTAACAATGTCCCAACTGTATTTATGAAGATACCCCCTTTTTCAGGCATACCTATTACTCTATAAAACCAATGTGTCATAAATGTTGTATTTTATAGCAGCGATTTTCAACCAGTGTGCTGCACGAATTTTTAAAATATTCAATACCTGACCATTTATTTAGGGGCACTGCCCTCTTTTCCCTTAGATTGTCAGATAAAATGACAACAGCCAACACAACAATAGCCATCCAGTGTGAATCAAAATTATACCTTTTTGTCAGATTGCTAAAAGTATAATTTTTGGTGTGATGTAGAATTGTAGTAATTCATGTGTGCCATGAGAGGAAAAAGGTTGGAAAATCACTGTTCTAGGGAACAGAACTCATTTTGTCAGTGACCTAGAGACAAATAAGAATCTCAAGGAGCATCTGTCCTAGCTAGTTCCTCCCACTACACATGGCCCAGAGATTCTCTGGACTAGGGAGTGACCATAGTCTTTGAACCAACCACCTGAATGCCGTGTTCTCTCCCTCCCTCCCCTCACCTGTTTTCTCTGCCAGAGCACAGCATCCTGTAGCTCTACTGACTCTCTCCTCTACCCCTGTCCTGACTTCCAAAGCAATGGGACCTCTGTCGTCCAGTGGCAGGGTTTTTTGTTTTTGTTTTCTTATTGAGCACTTAATGCGAGTCAGCTCTTATGCTAGGCCCTGGGGATGTAGCAGTGAACAAAACCGACGAGATATTATTATGGTGTTCTCTCTCCTCTGGGCTTCACCAGGAGGGAGAACCCCAAATTCTTATGTCCCAAAGCTTAATAGCACTCAGCTCTCTAGGTCCAGGGCTTGGGGTTTGGAAGCACCTCAATGATGCTCAAAGAGGAAGTAACTTGTACTTAACTCTGTGACAAAGAACACCAAGACTTCTGTTATGGGCTGTAGTGGGGGAAGAAGCCGAAGTACTGTATTTTCCGGCGTATAAGACGACCCCCCAACTTTTCCAGTTAAAATATAGAGTTTGGGATATACTCGCCCTATAAAGATGACACCTGGCTTTTAAGAAGACGCCTGACTTTTGAGAAGATTTTCCTGGGTTAAAAAGTCATCTTATATGGTAACTGTAAGGAATCAAACCATTATTTTTAGTATATGAGCAAGATAATTAAATTAGGTATCATAGCAAGGAAAACTTAACATTGATGCTAAATTGGAATATTGGAGAACAAATAAAGCCAAGAATTGGTTTGACTAAGTTAAAGAGCAATATTTATTATAGTCATTTGCATGAGTTGTTTGTTTTTATTAATCCTCTCCTGAGGATATTTTTCCATTGGTTTTTAGAGAGAGTGGAAGACAGAGAGAAATATCAATGTGAGAGAAACTCGTTGATTGGTTGCCTCCTACATGCTACTGACAAGGGCCCTGGCCCAGAAGGATCCTACAACCCAGGCATGTGCCCGTGACCAGAATTGAACCCGGGACCCTTTGGTCCACAGGCTGACACTCTATCCACTGAGCCAGACTGGCTAGGGCTGAATTGTTTAAGTGCTTGGTGTGTTCAACACTCAGGATTTGTTGCTTGCATTGGCAAGGTCATCAGTTAATAGATAACTGAGTTTTTGAGCTTGAAAGGACCTTGTAAAGATTATAGGGCATAGCCTGCTAACATTCTAAAAATTTAGAGGGACAAGCTTAGGAGTTCTGGAAGTAGTAACATGATCAGGCTTTCGCTTTGGATTTTTCTCATATCCTTTTGAAAATATGTGCTCCAGTCTATGCTGCTATTATATTTATAGAATGTTGTTAAGTGTTCAAGAAGGTGTCGATACAGAAGGAATTGGGGAATTTAAGAAATACATATTCTTGATACAGAACCTTTGAGGAAGATGCAAATGTGTTTTGAATGTTTAATTTACTTAGATTTAAAAATACATATCTTTCAGCAAAGTTGCCATGACAACCTTTCTTAATGTGTGTATACATTTTATGTCTGTCTCAGGTTTTCATCTTTCCCAATACATGGTTTAATCACAGGAATTGGGCACTGTGGCATATTTCTATCTGCATGGTGCCCTGTTGGAATTATATAATTTTGGAAAATGCAAATCAAGCAGTAGGGCAATTCGATAGCCCAGTGATTCCAACAAGATAAATGTCAGCTTGTCTCTCCATGATCAGAGATTGATCTGGTTTCAAATCCAAGAGGAAATATTAGATAGAAGTAGAACCATGAGTTTGTTCTGAGATCCTGTTGTTGTTTTTCTTATTCAGAGGACTTACAGGAGGGTCCTAGGAAATTTGGATATTCTGAATTAAATCTCTTAGCCCCAAAACTGATCCAGCCTCTCTGGGATCATCTAAGACACTAAAAATCTCATTTTAGACTCCCTTTCACCGAGGGAACTCTTACTTTCCTGTATTTTACTCTTAATTGCTGAAGATTTTTCTGCTGGAAGGTAAAATGGTATTTTCCCCTGAAATACCATCATAAAATCCTATGAAATATTTCGGTGATATGAGTCATTCACTTATTCAATCTGGATAGACATTTAGATAATAGAAGTAGCTAACAAGTCTCTGAGAAATATATTGTTAATTCCTGTGGAGGAGGAAGGAAGAAATCCTACTGATGTATTTTTAAGTGTAGTTAAATTCAGCGTTCCCTGCCATTTTAAAATATCAAAATTATTCTATTTGGCTCCTTTCTTTCCAAGAGGCTACATAAAATTCCTTTGACAAAGAAAATAATCTTTTTTTTCCTATTAACCTCTTTTACATTCCGTTTTATGAACAGCAAAGAATAGCCTTATTCTTACCAATCTTGTACTTCACAAGTAAAACATTACCATGCACTATGGTATTTACTTAGCTATGTTGTCCAAGTGTAACCTTTTTGCAGTATTACTGAAACTGACAAGAAACAGATAGTTATAAAAAAGTGGCAGCCGTGGAAATCATACATGCTG
>JAAGEH010000022.1:4249056-4290181 GCA_011751065.1 Lasiurus cinereus
GTGCTGACCTAGCTGCACAGTTGGCTCTCCTGGCAATCCAAGAATTGACCAGCAGGCGTTTGGATGCTGCCTCTGACCCTGCCAGAGGCGAAAGTTAATTGGTAGGGTCAGTTGACCAAGTGGTTAATTTAGCCTTATTATAGCATCATGCCCTAAGCATCGGTTTAGGTTAAGTAACCCGACACTGATTTATTTTGTGGAAATGTAATTTTTGCTTGTAAAGCAGAAAAAGGACAGATCTGTTGATCATATGTAACAAAAGGTAGTTTTTTTCTTTTTTTGCTCAGTTTTTTTAACACATTGCGGGTGGATCACCAGCATTCTCGTTTTCCTATTACCCGGTGTTTTACATAAATGTGAAAGGCACGTCTTAACATTGAATACCATTGCATTCTGAAGTTATTTATTACATGTTCTTACGAGCTCATATCTTTTTAAAGTATGATACTTTGTAAAATGTTTTTTGTATTGGTTCCGTAGAAACTTATCTGGCCACCAGGTAAAGCTAGCGATAAAACTGCTGGTGCACAATGTGTTAAGTAGCTGGTTTTATGCAAAGGGATATCCAAACTTTAAGAAAAATAAGAATGTTCTAAATGTGGATTATATTGTGTAAAATTGACAAAGGAGGGAAATGATTGTGCAGTCTTTCTGAAAACCATTGTACTCTTTAGGTTGCTTCTGTGTTATAAAAATATCCTCCAGATATATTATCAGCATTAGAAGTGAACAGATAGTGTCTGTGGGAACACACAACATCTCCAGGTAAAGCAGAGCAGGATTGTAAGTAGTGGTTGTCCATGTTACAGATGCGATTAACAGAAACTTAAAAATCGTCTGTAGTAAAATTTTTGATTTTTGTTTTTGATCTCTAGAAAATTTTGTTTTCTAAAAAGTGATGATAGAAAGTTATGACTACAATTTGCTGATATTTACCCGATTATAAAAAAGAACTTAGTAATCGTTAAAAGACTTTTTTTTTTGAGATACATGGAAGACCAATATTTTTCTTCATTTATTTTTTTAAAATATATTTTATTGATTTTTTTTTTACAGAGAGGAAGGGAGAGGGATAGAGAGTTAGAAACATCGATGAGAAAGAGACATTGATCAGCTGCCTCCTGCACGCCCCCTATTGGGGATGTGCCCACAACCAAGGTACATGCCCTTGACCGGAATTGAACCTGGAACCTTTCAGTCCGGAGGCTGACGCTCTATCCATTGAGCCACACCGATTTTGGCTCTTTTCTTCATTTATTAATGTAAACATCAATGCCTGAGCTAGGAAGTGTCCAGAAATTTAAAAACCACACATTTTTGATTAACTTGGAATCTACAGCTTTACAAATAGAAAAAAAATCTGTTTTAATTTATTGTTTTTTTAATACATTTTATTAAATTTTTTTTTTTTTTTACAGAGAGGAAAGGAGAGGGAGAGAGTTAGAAAATTGATGAGAGAGAAACATCAATCAGCTGCCTCCTGCACACCCCCTACTGGGGTTGTGCCCACAACCAAGGTACATGTCCTTGACCGGAATCAAACCTGGGACCTTTCAGTCCACAGGCCGATGCTCTATCCACTGAGCCAAACTGGTTAGGGCTAATTTATTGTTTTTTTAAGGAGATAGAGAGAAAAATCGATTCAAACATCCATTCATTGTTATGCATAGCTTGGCTGATTCTTATGCCCTGTCTAGGGATCAAATCTACAATCTTGCAAATCTGATGACACTCTGAGCAACTGAGCTACCCAGTAGAGCGAATAATTTTATATTTGCTTTAATATTTTGGTAGGTGAAATAAATTTATAGTTGTTACTTTCCTTAAGTCTGAAAAACCATCTTTCGTTTGTATTTACATTTTTTCCTATTTTTAGATGAAAGAAAGTTACTGATTTTTGTGAGTGATAATTCACATACATAGTAAAATTTCATTGCTTATTATTTGGATATGGAGCAAAATTATCCAATAACATGGATTTGTTCAGAACAGAAATTACCTTAATATTTTATCTGAATTATTTTTCTTTTGAATATCAGGAGAACTATCATTAATGGTTTCCTTTTTTTTCTTCTTTTTTATCAACAAAGATATTCCAAAATGCATTAAAAATTGCATTGAAAGGTTTATAAGGAGATAAGAGTCATGGCTTATTCCCAACTAGTTTCATAAAAATGTAATCACTGAAATTATATTAAGATTTAAAAAATCTTATTTAATAGCCATAGAATACATGCGCATTGTTGAAAGAATATTAGAGAATACAAAGAAACTTCAAGTTGTCTAATAATTTTGATTATATATCTGGTATTTATACTTTTGTGTATTTTTGATATATACAGCATACAGTACATATCTTTTTTATTAACTTTTTTTAGAGAGAGAGAGAGAGAAGAGGGAGATCCAGACATTGATTTGTTGTTACACTTATTTATGCTTTCATGGTTGATTTTTGCATGTGCCCTGCCTGGGAGTTGAACCCTCAACCTTGGTGCATCAGGAAGATGCTCTAACCAGCTGAGCTACTGGCCAGGGCTAAAAATCTAAGTCAGATCACGTCTTCTGTCCCAAACATTCAAAGACTTCATATTGCCTGCAGGCTGCAAGTGATGTAGATTCTGCTTCTTTCCTCTCCCATACTCACTCTGCTGCAGCCCTTCCACCATTTTTCTTGAACATACCAGGCATATTCTGCCTCAGGACCTCGTTACTTTGCATTGACCATGTCTTCTGCCAGAAGAACTCATTCCCAGAGGGTAGTTGTACGACTGGATCTTTTACCTGCTTCAGGCCTTTTCCCAAACGTCACCGTCTCGATGACCGACCTCTTTCTGATCTCTGTAAGGTAACAACATACTCCTGCCCTTTGTTCACTCTCTTCCCTGCTTGTACCTTTATTTAACATGACATTTATTTCCGTGCCTATCTCCTTCCCCTGGCATACGAGCTCCATGAGGCAGGGAGTTTTGTGTCTTCGTTGCTTGTACCTGGAACAGTGCCTGGGACAAAACAGGCATTCAGTCAATATTGTTAAATGAATAAATTAGGTACATTTTAGTAAGCAGTAGAAAATATCTCTTTGAAAGCCATGAAGTAGTTTTCCAAGGTTTGTAGCTTTATGCACAGGTAAATGACGTAGCTCAGTGCTTTTATTTGTTCAGTCTGTTTAATGTAGATGCTGCTGACCATGGGTCAGTTACTTTCACTTAGTGAAGACGCTCATCAATTGCCTTAGCTCAGTGGTGGGCAAACTCATTAGGCACAGAGCCAGATAGCAACAGGACAACGATTGAAATTTCTTGAAGGAGCCAAGGTTTTTAAACTTCTCACGCCACTTCTTCAACATAGACTCGCCCAGGCCGTGGTACGTATTTTGTGGAAGAGCCACACTCAAGGGGTCAAAGAGCCACACGTGGCTTGCGAGCCGAAGTTTGCCGATCAAGGCCTTACTTAGATGATCTACAGCTTCTTAGGAAGTGAGCGAGGGAGATTTCCTTTTTTAACAGGGAAATCCGGGCATGGTGTCTTCCGGCATTCCCAGTGGTCCAGCATCTGACCTATCGTCCAAGGCTGTCCTACCGACAACCTTTAACACAACGAGGCTGCCCTGAAGCGCTGGTTAATGGGATTGTTTGCCTTTAGAGCAGGAAGGTTGGGAGAGCACCAGAGTCTGCCTGGGGCCTGTGCCCGCGCTGAATTCGAGGAATGCCTGCTGTGGGACCTCAGGTTCCCAGCGGTTGTCTAAAGTGAAACATGCCAGCAGGCCTGTGGGGATCCACTGTGCTACATGTGTCTGTGACAGGTCAAGCACGTTTTCCGCATGGAGGGGCAGGAAATTGTGGAAAGTATGGAAGGCTCAAGCATAGAGTCAGAAAGCTAAATTTATAAAACATGAGGCTCTTTTGAGTAAAAACCCAGTATACTCAAGTTTACCTTTAACTCTGCTAAAATTCTGTTCAAATAGGAATAGTGTTCTTTTTTTCCCCCTGTGTCCCCTGTGTTTTGTTGAGTAAAATGATTAAATTTATGACACAGCATTTAAAAGTTTTTATTATATTTATTTTGCTTGCTCAAGTATGTTTTGGATATTTGTCTATGCTAGGAAACACGTGATAAGTAATTAACCCATGGATTTGGCAGTTTAGCTGTGTTACCATTTGATTGCTATGAAGAGCGTCTTTTGTAAATTCTGAATTAGAGGAGTTTGAACTAAATGTAACCTGGGACTATTTTTTTCTCTTGTCATTTGTGCTGACCATTATTTGGCTTTGTCTATTTACCCACTGACAACTTTGAATAGAAGTAAGGAGATGCATTGTTAGGAACTTCCAGAATCCACAAAACAAGATTAAGTAGGGGAAGCCAACAAGAATGCCAGCCTTTGGCAATATTTGGTACCACAAGACTTCAGTAGAAGATAGATCTTGAATAATAATGCTTTTAAAGATTTTATTCCTTAAGTCTTCCTTAAAAGATTTTATTCTAAATACTAGTGACCTGGTGCATGGGTTCGTGCACATTGAAAGGAAATTAATTAGAAGGTGGCTGACGGGACGGGACTGGGGGAGATGGCTGGACACACCCTGGAGCCAGCCTCCCACTGGCCCCACCTGGGGTGGCACCGTGGCTCCAAGGGTGTCCACAGAGTGAGCGGGGTCCCTCCGGCAGGTGGGGTCCCTTGGCCTGGCCTGTGGGGATTGGGCCGAAAATGGCTCTCCAACATCCCCTGAGGGGTCCTGGAGTACGAGAGGGCACTCTGCTAAGTTGCTGTCTTACAGGGTGTGGAACGCAAATGCGAGTGTGCAGGAAACCAGATGAGGGGCCCTCAGTGTCCCAGCAACAACATAAACCAGGGCCGAAGGTGGACTCTCTCGGCCCTTTGCGGAATCGGGCTCCCTCCTCTCTGGTTTCGGGGCGTGTCACCCAAGAACTGCTGCTGTCGAGTCACTGCAGCTGGGCAGCTCCTGCGTTGTCTGTCTCTTGCTGGTCAGTGTGCGTCATAGCTACTGGTTGACGGACACTTAGCATATTAGCCTTTTATATAGATAGAAGACCAGGCTAGGTTCACAGAAAGACTTTGAATCACTTAGCTGGATAAATGGCACTGCTTTTGAGAGAAAGTTTAAATTTATTGACATTAAGTTTACATTCTTTCTAGGCTTTTATCATTAATACATTTGTTTATAATAATATGTATAATGTTAATGTGTATAGTTAAGGATTTTATTCATGTGTAAGTAAAATATACACATAATATACCTTTAACGTCAGCAGTTTTGTTTTAACCATTATGTACATACTAGTGTCCTGGTGTACCAATTCGTGCACATTGAAAGGAAATTAATTAGAAGAAGTATTTTAATATTGCTATTTGCCCTTTTTCTATAATAGAAGTGTCAACCAAATTCATGATCGACAATGACAGATTGAAACACACGTGTGCAATTGGCACCAGTGATAGCTCTATATGTATTGTGTGTGTGTGAGTCAACTTAGCTTTTTATACATAGAGATAAATTTGCTTAATTAGCCCTGCTCTGATTAAGCTAAACTTTTCCAGCCCAGTGAAGCACCCCAACTTCTCTTTCAGGTAATTGTCAGCAACACAGCAGTAAATATCAACATAAAGCACATTATTGTTATAGATCACGCAGGGAGAATAAAGGGTGAAATATTTAACTGTAACAGTGTTTGACTATATTCTATGCAGTGAGAAAACCTGAAGTCATTTTCAAGGTCCACCATCATTTCTTCTTTTCAGTCAGGTCAAGTTTCTAAACTTTCTAAATCTCCATTTTCTAGCTAATGAAAAGAAAATAGGATTCCACTGAGTCTCCTATCTCCCTACTCCAGGACTTCTATGAGGATCAAATGAGATGAGGCACAGGAAAAGCTTCACAGAACTGTAAAATGTTTCCACCTGGCTATAAAGCAATTCGTGTTCCTGGCTGAAGAAACTCCAAGGAAGCTAGTAGCTAGGGAGAGGAAGCCGGGCGTTGCAACATGGTGTCATTACCTGGCGGCCACAGTAATTGTTCTGGGCTGGGCTGTGGGCCGTATTTTGCTCCATGGGGTCTCAGCCGTGTTGGCTGTGATTTGGCAGGATGTCACTCCAGGGTGGTGACAGGGCCTGTATCCCTCCCACTTGAGGAAAGCTGAGTGTTGATTTGTCGGCGCCAGGTTCATGGTGTCATTTCTTTGTAAATCCAATGCGCGTTTTACACAGTAGCCCCTGTAGTGAGCATCTGACCCCTGGTGGTCAGTGTGTGTCAGTGATCAGTTGGAGGGAATGATGGACACTTAGCCTTTTATCTGTATAGATAATGACAAGGCATTATATTCCAGCCATTCCTTCTTTTTATGATTGATTAAAGGCTGTATCTCTAGCATTATTAACATGATTTTTAAAAAATAGTCTAAAATTTGATTAATTCAGATTAGTTTATTATTTACTTTTATGTGCACATAGGCTCTTTTGACTCAAAATATATAAATTAAAGCAGGTCCTCCTTGGCCACTACTCTAATCCTTATCTGGTCCCCTCTCTACCTTTCCAAAGTAACAATTGTTATTTCAGTGGTTGGTTAATTTTTTTTTTTTTTTTTTTAGTTTAGGAAACATTTATATAACATAGAGCTTATAAATTTACATTTTAAAGTGTAAAGCTCAGTGGTTATTAATATGTTTACAGTTGTGCAACCATCACCAAAACTAATTCCAGAAGATTTCACCACCCCAGAGAAAATGTGTACTTAGTGAACAGTTGCTCCATTCTCTGTACTCCTGGCAACCACTGAATTACTTTGTCTCCGTGGATTTGCCTATTCTGGACAGTTCATACAAATGGAAGCAAAGTATGTGACCTTTTGTGTCTGGCTTCTTTCACCTGGCATAAAAATGTCTTCACTGGTTGCAGTATGTTTCAGTACTTCTACTTGATGGCTGAATAATACTCCATTATGTGGATGTACCGTATTTTGTTTATCCACACATTTGGGTTGTTTCCATCTTTTGGTTAATATGAATTATGCTGCTTATGAACATTTATGTGCAAGCTTTTGTGTAAACACACATTTCTAATTCTCTTGGGTATATAGCCAGGAGAAGAATTTCTGGGTCATGTGGAAACTTTAATTTTTAACTTTTTGAGGGACTTCAAAACATTTTCCTGGCATGGTTGCACTGTACATTCCTACCAGAGGTGTATGAGCGTTCCAGTTCCTCTACATCTTTGACAATATGTGTTATTTTCTGATAAAAAAAAGTTACAGATAGTAGTGGATGTGAAGTGGTATGTCATTGTGGTTTTGACTTGTATTTCCTAATGACTAATAATGTTGAGCATCTTTTCCTGTGTTTATTGACCATTGGTGTATCTTCAGAGAAATGTCTGTTCAAGTTTTTTTTATTTCCTCCTTTGCTCAGTTTTTAATTGTGCTGTTGACCTTTTTGTTGTTGAGTTGTGGGAGTTCTTTATTTTGGATAGCAGACCCTTGCTAGATAAATTATTTACAAATATCCTATTCCGTGGGCTGTTGGTTCACTTTTTTTTTAAAAAACATTGATTGTTTTATAGAGAGGAAGGGAGAGGGATAGAGAACTGGAAACATTGATGAGAGAGAAACATCAATCAGCTGCCTCCTGCACACCCCCTCCTGGGGATGTGCCTGCAACCAAGTCTGTGCCCCTGACTGGAATTGAACCTGGGACCCTTCAGTCTGCAGGCTGATGCTCTATCCACTGAGCCAAACCAGTTTTGGCCGTTACACTTTCTTGATAGTGTCCTTTGGTACACAAAAGTTTTTAGTTTTGATGAAGTTCAAATTCTGAATTGTTTTCTTTTGTTAATTGTGCTTTTGGTGTCACGTTTAAGAAATACTGCAATCTTTTGATGTACAGGACCATACTCCAGCCAACTGAGTCATCTGGCCAGGGCCCATTTTTAATTTTTTGAGGTAACTCCATACTGTTTTCCATAGCACTGCACCTATCTGTATTCCCACCAACAGTGCAGGAGGGTTTTCTTTCTCCACATTCTCCCCAATACTTGTTTGCTGATTTAATAATGGTAGCCATTCTGACTGGTGTGAGGTGATAGCTCATTGTTTTTTTAATTTGCATTTCTCTGATAACTAGTGACTGTTGAACATTTTTTTATATGTCCACTAGAGGCCTGGTGCATGAAATTCATGCATGGGTAGGGTCCCTAGGCCGGGCTGGTGATCAAGGCCAATCTGTGGAGCGACTGATGGGGCGATCAGGGCCCCCACACACTCCCTCCTTGGTTGGCCTAGCACTGCCTGCTTACTAGCCCCCGTCCCTTCTCCCCCCACCACATCGGGGCTTGCGGGCTGGGGGCAACTCTTGCATTAAGCATCTGCCCCCTGTTGGTCAGTGCAATTCATAGCAACTAGTTGTTCCGCCGTTCGATCAATTTTAATATTAGGGTTTTATTATATAGGATTGGCTATCTGTATGTCCTCTTTGGAGAAGTATGTATTCAGATCCTTTGCCCATTTTCAAAATAGTTGTTTTTCCCCCCAGGTTATAATGTTCTTTGTTTTCCATAAATGAGTTGAGATCATGTGGTATTTTTCTTTCATTGATTGGCTCACTTCACTTAACATAATGCTCTCCAGGTCCATTCATGCTGCTGCAAGTGGTAAGAATTCCTTCTTTTTTAGAGCAGCGTAGTATTCCATTGTGTAGATGTACCATAGTTTTCTGATCCAGTCATCTGCTGACGGGCACCTAGGCTGTTTCCAGATCTTAGCTGTTATAAATTGTGCTGCTATGAACATAGGGGTGCATATATGCTTTCTGATTGGTGTTTGTATTTTCTTGGTATATAATCCTAGAGGTGGGATTACTGGATCAAATGGGAGTTCCATTTTTAGTTTTTTTTTTTTTTTTTTTGAGGAAACACCATACTGTTCTCCACAGTGGCTGCAACAGTTTGCATTCCCACCAGCAGTGCACGAGGGTTCCTTTTTCTCCGCATCCTCACCAGCACTTGTCATTTGTTGTTTTGTTGATGTTTGCCATTCTGACAGGTGTGAGATGGTACTGCATTGTTGTTTTGATTTGCATCTCTCGGATAATTAGTGACTTTGAGGATGTTTTCATATGTCTCTTGGCTTTCCTTCTGTCTTCTTTTGAAAAGATTCTATTTAGGTCCGTTGCCAATTTTTTAATTGGATCACTCATCTTTCCTTTACTAAGTTGTATAAGTTCCCTGTAGATGTTGGAGATTAAACTTTTATCAGTGATAACATTTGCAAATATGTTCTCCCATACAGTGGGCTTTCTTGTTTTGTTGATGGTTTCTTTTGCTGTGCAAAAGCTTTTTATTTTGATGTAGTCCCATTTGTTTATTTTCTCTTTAGCTTTTATTGCCCTAGGAGCAGTATCAGTGAAGAAGTTTCTTCGGCATATGTCTGAGATTTTTCTGTCTATGGGTTCCTCTAATATTTTTATGGTTTCCCGTCTTGTGTTTAAGTCCTGTATCCATTTTGAGTTTATTTTTGTGTATGGTGTAAATTGCTGGTCTAGTTTCATTTTTTTGCATGTATCTGTCCAATTTTCCCAACACCATTTATTGAAGAGACTGTCTTGACTCCATGTGTATGTTCATGCCTCCTTTGTCAAACATTAATTGAGCATAGTGGTTGGGTTGATATTTGGATTCTCTATTCTGTACCATTGGTCTATATGTCTGTTTTTGTGCCAGTACCAGGCTGTTTTGAGAACGTTTGCTTTGTAATACAGCTTGAAATCTGGTATTGAGATCCCACCCTCTTTTTTCTTCTTTCTCAGGATTGCTGTGGCTATTCGCAGTCTTTTTTTATTCCAGATGAATTTTTGGAGAGTTCTTTCTAGGTCTATGAAATATGCTGTTGTTATTTTTAATGGGGAATGCATTGAATCTATAGATTGCTTTGGGTAGTATGGACATTTTAATGATGTTGATTCTACCAATCCATGAACATGGTATGTTCTTCTATCTGTTTATATCTTTATCTCTTTTTTCAGTGTAATGTAGTTTTCCGTATATAGGTCTTTTACCTCCTTAGTTAAGTTAATTCCTAGGTATCTTAATTTTTTTGGTGTGATGGTAAATGGGATTGCTTTTTTAGTCTCTCTTTCTGTTCACTATTGATGTATAGAAATGCCATAGATTTCTTGGCATTAATTTTGTATCCTGCTGCATTGCTGAATTCATTTAAGTCTATTAGTTTTTTGATGGTGTCTTTTGGATTTTTATGTACAATATCATGTCATCTGCAAATAAGGACAGTTTTATTTCTTTCCAATTTTATTCTTTTTGTCTAATACTTCCAATACTATGTCAAACAAGGCTCAGTGGATAGAGCATTGGCCTGCAGACTGAAGGGTCCCAGGTTCGATTCTGGTCAAGGGCATGTACATTGATTGTGGGCACATCCCCAGTAGGGGATGTGCAGGAGGCAGCTCATCGATGTCTCTCTCTCATAGATGTTTCTAACTTTCTATCCCTTTCCCTTCCTCTCTGTGAAAAATCAATAAAATATATATATATATAAAAGAAAGGATGTTGGATTTTGTCAAATGCCTTTTCTGCATCAATTGATATGACTGTGATTTTTATCTCTCAGTTTGTTTATGTGATATATCATGTTTATTGATTTGTGGATATTGTACCATCCTTGCATTCCTGGGATAAATCCTACTTGGTCATGGTGTATGATCTTTCTGATGTACTGCTGGATCTGATTTGCTAGAATTTTGTTGTAGATTTTGGCATCTATGTTCATGAGGGATATTGGCCTGTGATTCTCTTTCATTGTGTTGTCTTTATCTGGTTTGGTATTAGGGTGATGCTGGCTTCATAGAATGAGCTTGGAAGTGTTCCTTTTCTCTTGAATTTTTTGGAATAGTCTGAGGAGGATAGGTTTTAATTCTTCCTTGAATGTTTGGTAAAACTACCCTGTGAAGCCGTCTGGCCCTGGGCTTTTGTTTGCTGGAAGCTTTTTGATGACTGCTTCAATTTCTTCCATAATTATTGGCCTATTCAGATGTTTAGATTTTTTCCTGGTTGAGTTTTGGAAGGTTATATGTTTCTAGAAATATGTCCATTTCCTCCAGGTTGTTCAGTTTGTTGGAATAGAGTTGTTCATAGTATTTTTTAACAAACCTTTGTATTTCAGTGGGGTCTGTTATTTCTCCTCTTTCATTTCTGATTTTATTTGGGCCCTCTCTCTGCTTCTTGGTGAGCCTGGCTAGAGGTTCATCAATCTTGTTTATCCTTTCAAAGAACCAGCTCTTGGTTTTGTTGATCTTTTCTGTTTTTATTTTATTTTTTTGACTTTATATCACTTATCTCCACTCTGATCTTTATTATTTCCTTCCTTTTGCTTACAATGGGCTTTTCTTGTTGCCCTTTTTCTAACTCTTTGAGTTGTAGGGTTAGGTAATTTATTACCACTGTTTCTTTGATTTTTTTACAGTAGGCTTGTAGAGCTATGAACTTCCCTCTCAAGACTGCTTTCCCTGTGTACCATAGATTTTGGGTTGTTGTGTTTTCATTTTTGTTTGTTGCCATAATGTTTTTTATTTATTTGATCTCTCTGGTAACCCAGTCATTTTTTAATAGCATGCTGTTTAGTCTCCATGTGTTTGATTTCTTTGGGATTTTATTGTAGTTGATTTCCAGTTTTATTCCACTGTGATGTGAGAAGATGCTTGAATTTGAGGAGACTTTGCCTATGACCCTACATATGGACTATCTTTGAAAATGACCCAGGTGCACTTAAGAATGTATATACTGTGACTTTGGGGTGAAATGTTCTGAAGATGTCAATTCTATCTGGTCTAGTGAGTCATTGATGTATCTTTGCTGATTATCTGTTTAGAGGATTTTTCCAATGGTGATAGTGGGGTATTAAAGTCTCCTACTATGATTGTATTGTGTCAATCTCTCCCTTGATATCGTCCAGGAGTTTATGTATTTAGGTGCTCCTGTATTGGGTGTATATATGTTTATCAGAGTTATTTTTTCTTGTTCGATGGCTCCCTTTAGTTTATGAAGTGCCCTTCCTTATCTCCTTCACTTTGAGATCTAATTTGTCAGATATAAGTATTGCTATCTCAGCTTTTTTTTTTTTTCATTTCCATTTGCCTGAAAAACCGTTTTCCATCCCTTCACCCTCACTTTGTGTGCGTCTTTTTTTTTAAGGTGGGTTTCTTGTATATAGCAGATATATGGGTCATGGTCTCTTATCCATTCCGTTATCCTATGTCTTTTGATGGGGGCGTTTAATCCATTTACATTTAAAGTTATTATTGATAGGTGCTTATTTGTCACCATTTTTATTCTTTCCCCCCTGTGTTCCTTCTTTGCTTTCTATTTCTTTCTTTTTTTTATATATATAGCAGACCCTTTAGCATTTCTTGTATTGCTGGTTTAGTGGTAATAAATTCCCTTAATCCTTTTTTGTCTGTGAAGCTCCTCATTTCACCTTCAATTTTGATTGAAAGCCTTGTTGGGTACAGTATTCTCGGATTCAGACCATTCCTTTGCATGACTTTGTATATTTTATTCCATTCTCTTCTGGCCTTATGAGTTTCTGTTGAGAAATCAGTCACTGGTCTGATAGGGATTCCTTTGTCAGTAACTTTCTGCCTCTCTCTGACTGCTTTTAAGATTCTTACTTTGTCGTTGGTGTTTGCCAATTTAATCATAATGTGCCTTAGTGTCAGTGTTCTGAGATTCATTTTGCTTGAGACTCTGAGCTTCTTGGATTTGTGTGGTTTTTTTCTTCCCTATATCAGGGAAGTTTTCTGACATTATTTCTTCAAACAGGTTTTCTGTTCCTTGCTTATTTTCCTCTCCTTCTGGAACCCCTGTTATGCAGGTGTTGTTTTGTTTCATGTTGTCCCAAAGTTCCCTTAGACTCTCCTGCTTTTTAATTTTGTTTTTTTCTAGAAGCTGCTCTACTTGGGTATTTTCCCCCTATCTTGTCTTCTAGCTCACTGATGCGGTCCTCTGTTTCTAGTATACTCTTGATGCTTTCTATTGAGTTCTTTACAGTAGGAATGTCATTTTTCATTTCTTCTTGGTTTTTACACGTATTTTGCCAAATTTGTCTTCCATTCTTTTCAGTCACTTTATGACCATTTCTCTGAATTCTTTCTCTGGCAGGTTCCTTGCCTCCATTTCATTTATTTCCTTTTCTGGTGATGCCTGCTTTTCTTTCATATGCGGGTTGTTTCTTTGTCTCACCATGGTCACTTTTTCCAGGTGTCTGGTCACGTAGTGCTGATTGGTGTTTTGGGATTCTTAGGATATATTTCCACAGGTGGCATCACAGTCTTGTTTTTAATTTTTTGAGGAAAATCCATACTGTTTTCCTTAATGGCTGCATCAGTCTGCATTCCCACTTGCAGTGTATTAGTGTGTCCTTTTTTCCAAATCTTCACCAGTGATTTTTTTTGGTTAACACAACTCTGGGTTTTAATCCAGTTTAAAAAAAAAAAAAAGAAAGAAAAAAGAAAAATGGAAACATAAGAGCAACCAAGCCACTGGGTTCCTATTTGCCCTGGTGCTCAGTGGAGATGCAGACTTCCCAGTCTCTCCCAGACCTTCATAACCAGATGCTGAGGGGGAGGCCCAGGAGTAGGCATTTTGACAGGTTCCTTTAAGTCTCACAAATGCTCAGGAGAGAAAGAGAGGATCCCATTTAAGCCTAGAGACTCTGCAGGGGCTCGCGAGTGGGGGTGCAAGAACTGCTCTGAGCTTTGGAGGGGAGTTCCTAGACGAATCTATCAATGTCTTTGGGGTTTTGGAAGGCTCTTTGGGCCCGCATTTGGGGAGATTCACTGGAGAAGTGGAACCCTCTGGTTTGAGAGAAAAAACTGCATTGGGAAGAGCTTGATCAGCTCCCCAGTGTGAGCCAGCAGATCCACCGACACTCCCATGTATGCTCTTCCATCCTCTTGGGAAGATGATGTTCACCAGCAATGACTGAGGGCTGACTACACATTTCCAAAGACAAACGAGAATTCAAACCACAAGAAGTTCTGAGTGGCAGCCCCACCATGAGGCCGCTCTGCGGTCAGGGTCTGACTCAGGTGAGGGTGGACAGCTTGGTGGGAGTAGGAGCAGGGAGCAGGAGGGTACTCTGCCCTTCCTCCTATGCTCATCCTTGGGACAGAGCTCTCATCCCTCTTCTAATTGGGAGGAGGGCTGCAGACAGAGAGCATGCATCTGCTCCAGAGTCAGTGATATATAGCAAGCTCAGCCTCCCTCAATCACACACTAAGTGCTAGACACTGTGTACAAGCCTTAATTCAGTGAACCACATTCTTCCCTAAGAGGCAGGTGTTACCATTAACTCCCCCATTTTACAGATGAGGAAATTGAGGCTTTGAGAAGTGGAAACTCCGGACCCTGATAATAATTTAGAAGCCAAAATCAAACTAAGTCTGTGGGATTCCAAACCAAATCTGTCTGACTCTGCATTTCCTTGTCTCCCCGGAAGTGTTCTGGGGTGCAAGCCAGAGGTCCTTTCCCACGGGGTGCCTGTCTCCACCACCTGGGTCTCAGCTCGATTTCCTTCAGACACACTTTCAGATAGTCTGTCGGGATGTGGAGAAGCAGGCGGTTGCTCGTGGCTGAGGGAAACTCTTTATTCCTATTGTGCATTTGCACAGGAGCAGAGGAAGAAAGCATTGAAGTGTTTGGGTTTGTCAGAGTCCTCCCTCCCTCCCTCTCCTTTACACGCTCTAAAAATCAGTGGAAAAAATAACCTCCGGTGAGGATTAACAACAAAAAACCAAATCAAGTTAATGTGTGTCACACATATAGTTAGAATTTTTTTCTTGTGATAAGAACTTTTAAGATCTACTCTCTTAGCAACTTTTGTATATGCACTATATTCCTATTAACTACTAGAGGCCCGGTGCATGAAATCCGTGCATGGGGGGGGCGGTGTCCCTCAGCCCAGCCTGCACCCTCTCCAATCTGGAACCCTCGAGGGATGTCCGACTGCCCATTTAGGCCCAATCCCACAGTCGGACATCCCTCTCACAGTCCAGGACTGCTGGCTCCTAACCATTCACCTGCCTATCTGCCTGATTGCCCCTAACCACTCTGCCTGCCAGCCTGATAGCTCTCTAACCCTCCACTTCTGGCCTGATTGATGCCTAACTGCTCCCCTGCTGGCCAGATTGTCCCCAACTGCTTTCTCCTGCAGGGCTGAGGGGACTGGGGGACTCTGACTGGATGAGGCGGGGCTGAGGGGATGGGGGACTCAGCTGCATGAGGCGTGCAGTGCCTGCCGCTGCCCTGTGGGGCTTAGGAGACTGGGTGCCGCCATCTTGTGAGGGCATGGCAGTCAAGTAGCATATCCAATTTTATTGGCCATGGGCACTGTCATGTTGTGAGGGTGGGTGGTCAATTAGCATATTCCCTCTTATTAGATAGGAAGTGCTACTGCTTATTGAACTCTAATATCTCTTGCCTTTGAATTGGAGTATAGTGTCATTGGGTTCTTTCGTCTGTAAGGCAGAGGTGCAGGAGCACAGTTGAAAGGCCTCTGATGTCTTTTCCTCGGCTGTGGGGATTTCTAACCTAAATTTTTATTTTCATGTATGACCATCTGTGCTTTAACATTTTCCTCATTATGGAACTTTGTATATAGAAAAATGTAAATATGAAAAGGGAAGTCAGTCATTAAATGTCCAGTGTTTGTAATTATAGTTAAAAGTATTTCAGCATTGTGGAGAAAATACATAGATTCTCAAATGGCCTTATTTTGTTAGATTTCTGAGTTTAATATTTTTCAGATTTTTTTTTCCTTTTCTTATTAACATCAATTGGATGCTGAATTTTCTTGCAGGCCATAGGTTTTGTTTGTTCAGTTTCTTCTGGGATATCTTTTCCTGCCTATGCAGCCTCCTCTTGTGATTGAGGAACAATCTGCTCCTTTCAGTTAAGTGTCACATCAGTGTGGCAGGGAGAGCTCATTAGGTTTTAACCCGCCCCTGGCTCTGTGAGTTCTGAGCCACATCTTGGGAACTTCGTTCCTCTGAATGTGTGCAGTGACCAGAGAATCTACCTCCCAACCCGAAGTTCAACATTATTCTCTGCAGTTTTAAGAGCGTGCAGCAAAAATTCAGCACTTTAAAAAAAAAAAGTCTTCATTGTTGAAAGTATTACATATGTCCCCTTTTTTCTCCCACTGACCCTTTATAGTTCCCCCTCTCTCACCCTTAGGCCTCCACCACCTTACAGTTTGCATCCACGGGTTATGCATCTATGCATGTAAGTTCTTTGGTTGATCTCTTCCTATCCACCCACCCATCCACCCATCCATTTACCCCCACCTTCCCTCTGAGAGTCCACTGTCTGTTTCAGCTCTCTTTTGAACCCACCCACCCATCCTGTGCCCAGCCACACTGTTTAAGCCTGGGCACACCAACCAGACTAACTATTGTAACACGGAGTGGCACCAACTGCTTCTGTAAAGTGACATCCTCGATATGTGGATGTGCATTCCTTTGCCGGTCTGGGAAGTTTCACGAATGTTCTTAAAGGAACACAAGGATTTGAACCTCCTGATTTGCATGATGTGAAGTTTTCTGTGTCAGTGAATAGCGCGAACCATTTTCAGAGGCCACCTCATTCCTGCTGCTTATGGGAAGAGCAAATTCTTGTTAATCTAAAAATGAAATCAAGAATTTAGAGGTATTTCTAATTTCCTGTGTCTTGAAATGTCAAATGTTATTGTTGATTTATACTTTCCCAGATGTACATAAGCTTTGTTTAGCAAGAATTTTACCTGAGAGCATAAAGTTACCATCTTGTATTTTTAAGTAAAGACTGTAGTGACTGTTATTCATAGAAAGGGAACTTAATCTTCAGTGATAATTTAAAAGAATCCCAACTGGGCCAGTCATTGCCTTTAAGTAGTAAAAGTATATCCCAATGAAAACTAAAGAACAATACAATTTTTTATAATTTTTTAATAAGAAGAGTTTGCTTGTAATGAAAGCTTGCTTGTAATATAACCGTATGGACTTTCAAATAAGATTTCAGAATATTGAACTCCTTCCCAGCTACTTAAATCTGAGAAATTTAGTGTTTCTGACATGAACAAATCAGAGGAGTCTGCCAAATGCTATTTTTGTATTTGGCATTTTTTTCAGGTTTGTGCTAATAAAAAAGAAGACTGTGTTGTATCTTTGAGGAAATATTTCAGTTTGTGGGAATAAGCCACTTAGTGAGCTTGTCTTTGACCAATGTGTATAATATCATGTTGCTGGCTAGATGAACACATCAACTGAGGGAAAATGAGGAACTGAGAAATAGTTGTCTGCGCTATTTCAGTTTTACCCATTATTGGAGCTGTTATAAACACAGCATATTTGTTATTTTTTTTAATTCCTGAAGTCTTTGGCTCTTCTGTCTCCTTTTTATTTTCTTAGGTTAAGTTAAATTCTTTTGTAAACTTGTGCTCTTTTTATTCTCATCCCATTTTTCTGTTATCTTATTAATTTTTATTTTTTAAAATATTTTTTGTTGATTTCATAGAGGAAGGGACAAGGAGGGAGGGACATAGAAACATCAATGACGATTGAGAATCATTGATCGGCTGCCCCACCCTGGTGTTTGAGCTCACAACCTGGGCATGTGCCCTGACTTGGAGTCAAACCCTGACATGATTCAAGGGCAAAGGTCAGTGCTCAACCACAGAGCCACACCTGTGGGGCCTGTTATCTTTTTTAGTTATCTTGCCTTTGAGGGAAGTGATACCTGTAAAGTAGGAAAAAATGAGCTAGTTTACTCCTTTAGGGACAGCAGGTATCCAATAGGAAACCTCTGGCTGAAGGAGGGCCTGTAGCATGAAGTGTCATTCCTTTTTATTTTTGTCTTCTCCTCCTGCAGTGTTAGATTATAAAATTGACTCACTAGTCCTATACTTAGTGCCCTTGCTTTTGCTACCCCAGTTCATATGGTACACGAAATGAAAAAAATTTTTAGTCACTTTATTATTTACTGAGTCTGAATTTGCATTAATTTTGTGTAGTTTTCCTTTACTTAGGTAATATTTTATTGCTCTTGAGTATCAAATGGAGTTTTGGTCTTTAAATCCAAGGTGCATATCATGTTGTTCATTTGCTTGGAGGCATTGCATGTCTCAGAGTAATGAGTCATTACAGAGAATGCAAAAGAGTGATGGGTTGGTTCATGGCCAAACCATAGAAGTGAGTTGATGGAAAGTTTTTTGTTTTTTTTTTAAGTATAAATATCATGAGATCTGAACTTAAGCTCTGCAGTTTTGCATCTAGTAATTCATTTCTTATTTTTTGCTCTTTTCATCTGAAAATGGGATGGATGATCTGCTGACTCTGATTTTATTCCAGTTTTGTTCATAGATCGAAGTTGCACTGGTTTCAACTAATACTTATTCTGTAGTGTGAGATTCGGTGGCTTGGGGAATTAAAAAGAAGTCAGTAAACTCTGACTCCTGTTCTCAAGATGCATCTAGACCTATGGAAAGAGGGTCATTACATAGATAACTAACTTCTCCTAAGTGGCACAATGAGATTGTTTTCCCAGGAAAAAGTGCAGTGGGAAGTGGAAAGCTAACTTGGCAGACATTCGTTGACCTCCACCATGTGCTAGCTTTCTGGTCGGTTGAGAGAACAGACATAAAAACAGTAGTTCCTATTTTGGAGAGCTGGGAATAGAAAGTATATATGGATTGTGGTGATACTTTAAAAAGTACTCTGGGTCTGTTCTTAAACTTTATCTAAAGCCAGACAGTTGTGTCAGAGCATTCACATATAGGAATTATTTTTTTGCAGTGTTCTCAGAATGTGCAACTTGGATGCTTTCTAGATATTTAAAATTTGTTCAATAAACGTGATCATAGATACTATGAAGAGAAATGATTTGAAAGAGAAAATGTTTAGCATTTGCATCTTTTTAAAAAAATATATTTTATTGATTTTCAGAGATGGGGAGAGAGGAAGAGAGAGAGAGAAACATCAATGATGAGAGAGAGATCATTGATAGGCTACCTCCTGGGAATCAAGCCTGCAAACCGGGCATGTGCCCTTGACCAGAATAAAACCTGGGACCCTTCAGTCAGCAGGCCGATGCTCTATACACAGAGCCAAACCAGCCAGGGCAAGAATTTGCATCTTAAGTAAAAATAAATGTAATTAAGGTTCAGTAGAGTACTTTCAAGTATATTCATTCTTGGTAACAATCTCCACATTAAACATGAAAAGTTCTTTAAAACTCAATCATTATTTTAATTGGTAATTAGCTTAAGAAGAATGGTTAAAATGCATAATTTATATGCAAACCTTTTATATGAAGAAGTGACTGTGAAATTTACTTTTTACATGCTTAATTATGTGTTGACAGTATAATTAAAAGTTGGGTGCTAATAGATTCATGAGCAAAATTTGATCAGGATGAAATCTTAAGTTACTGGAGACTTTTTCTCAATTTTTAAAACTCAAAGCAATTTAATATCACCCATTTAGATGAAGTAAGGGATCTCTTTTAGTTTTAGTTAAAATTGAAGAACTTCTTGTTTTCGGAACCATTTGGAAATATGCTGCTGATGTCCCATCACTGCTAAACACTTTGTGTTTTTCCTGGAAATAAGGATATTTTCCTAGTTAATCACAAAATAGTCAACAAACATAGGATGTAATACTGAGATATTTTTTTACTATTAAATCCTCTTATCCCCATTCAAGTTTTACTCACTTTCCTAACAATGTTCTTTATTAAAAAAGAACCCAGCTCAGAAATACGTTGCGTTTAGTTGTTATGACTCTTGGTCTCCTCCCGACTGGAATAGTTCCCTATTTCCCCATTTTTCTTTAATTTTCATGATTGTAACACTTAAGGATTACAGACAGTATTTTTTTAATAGTATCCATAAATGTTGGATGTTCCCACATGACTAGATGCAAGTTAATGTGTTTTTGGTAGGAATATCAGAAATGATGCTGACTTATTTTCCTCCTTCCTATCAAGTTCTGATTGCAGTTTGTCCCATTACTGATGATGAGTCAGTTTGTCCCGTTACTGCTGATACTCATTTTGATCACTTGATTACAATTGTGTCTGACAAGTTTTTCCACTGGTGAAGTTATTCCTGAAATATTTGTTGTAATTAATGAGAACCTGTTGGGAAGGTACTGATAATATGCATATATCCTACTTACTATTAAACTTGTAGCCCATTTTACTCATTGGGTTATAATCCATTTTATCAGTGTGATGTGCAGAGTGCAGATGATAGCTGCACGTGCATGGGCTTGTATTATTGAGAAGCAGCCTGAATTTAGGGAGCCGGACTCTTGCGTGTTGAGAAGCATGCCTGCCCTTTGTTCCACAGGGGATGCTCTTTCCAAGACTGTTTTCTGTACAGCCATGCCAAGCAATGCAGCCACCCAGGCAGCGGTGTCTCTCAGTGTCGGCTGCGTTTCTGCCCACGGGAGACGCGATCGTGCACGTGGCCAGCCTCTCCACCCTGGGTTGTCTGCATTATTGACACTGTAGCCTGCACACGCTGGCATCGCAGACGCTTCCTGTGGAGCCGGTCGTGGACTTCCCTCTGGTGGGCCTGCCTTTCATGTGGATCCTGTTTTCTGTTTCCCCTGCTTCCTCCTTCCTCAGCTTTCTGTTCTGACGATGCACATCCTCCAGCGCTTCCTGAAGAAAAATAACTGGGGAAGTTTTAAAAAATCGACATGTTTTGTGCTGAAAACCTTACTCAACTTTCGCCGGGTTAATGGTTTGACTAGACAGATACAGAATTATAGGTTGGAAGTGATTTTCTTTCATACAGTGCAAGTATTCTTCAAATTTCTTCACTTTCACCTAGCCTTGGGATTGCTTCCGAGCTTCCTGATTCTCGGTGTGGGACCGCCCCTCTCGCTCCCTGGCTCCCTGTCTGGAGGCCCGGAAGCTGGTTCCTCGGGGTGTTTGCTCCGGCTCTTCTTCCCGCCCCTGGACTCGCCGTCTGACGCTGACGCTCTTCACTCTGCAAAATGACCTTGTTTCTGCCGTTTCCCTTCTTGTATTTTGTTAGTCAGATTTGGACCTTTTGGGTTGTGCCTCTATTTGGTTTTGTTTCCATTTAAAATGTCTCTATTATTTTAATCGAGTGCGTGTGCGTGTGTGTGGACATTAACCTAAGCATAAATGTGATTAATCTTCCATGTTTTATATCATAGTTTAAAATGCGGTTATTTAAAAAAAATTAATCTTACTTGTCAAGTAGTAGGATAGCACTAGAAAGATTGCAAGAGTTTCTTAAAATACACATATCTATGTATGTATTGTAAAAATGCATTTTTATTGATTCCAGAGAGGAGTTTAGAGGGAGAGACATCAGCGATGACAGAGCCATTGGCCAGCGCCTGCCCGCCCCGCCCGGGGATAGAGGCCACCCTGGCTCCCGGTTCTCCTCACCGCTCAGCCCTGCGCCATGCTCTTATGCTTACATCCTGCCTGTTTGTTTTTTTTTTCCAGGGAGGGGGAGGCATCTGGATTACATTTTTTAAAAAAATATATTTTATTGATTTCTTACAGAGAGGAAGGGAGGGAGATAGAAAGTCAGAAACATGGGTGAGAGAGAGACATGGATCAGCCGCCTTCTGCACGCCCCACAGTGGAGATGTGCCCGCAACCAAGGTACATGCCCCCGACCGGAATCGAACCCGGGACCTTTCAGTCTGCAGGCCGACGCTCTATCCACTGAGCCACACCGGTCTCAGCTGGAATACATTTTTAATTCTCACCCAAGCGTATGTTTTTATTGATTTGGGGGAGAGAGAGGAGGAGAAACACCCATGGGAGAGGGAACATCCATTGCACCTGGCCGGGCATGAACCTGTGCCCTGTGGTGTGTTGGTGTGTGAGCCGATGGCGGTCAGGGAGGCCCAGCCGGTTCCGCAGCGGGCGGGGCGGCGGCGGGCGGGGCGGCGGCGGGCAGGGCGGGCGCCTCGGTTCAGGCCCGCGCTGGAGGCAACCAACCAACGTGCCTCTCCCGCCAACCTGCCTCGCGCGCTCTCCCTCCCCTCCTCCCCCTCCTGCATCTCCCCTCCCCTCTTTAAAAGTCAGTGGGAAAGGCGTCCTCGGTGAGGAGTTAAAAAGGCACACGAGTGAAGGTGAGCTTGTCCGCCTTTAGAAAGCAAGTTTCGCGAGACCGGGAAGCCGGTGTGGCTCCGTGGACAGAGCGTCGGCCTGCGGACTGGAAGGTCCCGGGTTCGGTTCCGGTCGGGGGCACGCACCTTGGTGGCGGGCACGTCCCCAGTGGGATGTGTGCTTGGAGGCGGCTGATCCGTGTCTCTCTCTCATCCATGTTTCTGACTCTCTGCCCCTCTCCCTTCCTCTCTGTAAAACATCAATAACATATGCTTAAAAAAGCAAGTTTCTTGTCAGATTTACCAAATATACTCATTTTTCCCTAAAGCAGATACTGCTATAAGACTTGTGATTTGTCACAGTTGAGTCTAAAATGAGCTACTTTCAGGGGATCCTATATAACTAAGAGCTACTATGCTAATTAACCGAACAGCCAGACGGCCTCTGGACGTTTCCGGGCGACCTTCGGGATGAAGCGGGGGGACCGGGGCTGCGAGGGGCTCCGCGGGCCGAGCGGGGCTGCTGGGGCGGCGCGGGCCGAGCCCCTCACAGACTGAGCATCGGCCGCTCTGTCCCAACCAGGATGGCGGCCGCGGGAGCCGGCACTGCCCCTCCCTGCCCGCGCTCTCCCTGCGCCGAGGCCGCGGAGGCCTGGGGCCGCGGAGGCCTGGGGCTGTGGGCACCGCCGACGCGTCAGATGGCGGAGCCCGCACACAGCCCGGCGCTCCTCTCTGGCCTCGCGGCTGCGGGAACTCCGCTTGGGCTTCGCGGTGGTTTCCCCGCGGCCGCCCACCGCCGGCCACCGCAGCGGGCGCCCTCTGCGGGGCGGTCTCTGCGCCCCAGAGCGATGGGTCGGGCGCCTGGCTTCTCGCGGACGCGGTGCTCCCCTCTGGCTCCGGGACGCGCGGGGAGGTGGCGGCGCCGTGTGGGGAGCGTGTGGGGAGCCGGCGCCGCCCGGCAGCGGGTGGCCTGGGGGCGGCCTCACTGGCCGGGGGCGGGCGCGGCTGGCAGGGAGGGGCGCCTCTGACGTGGCGGCTTCCCTGCAGGCAGCAGACAAGCAGCGGGCCCTGGAGGAGACCAAAGCCTACACCACCCAGTCGTTGGCCAGCGTCGCCTACCTGATCAACACCCTGGCCAACAATGTGCTGCAGATGCTGGACATCCAGGCGTCGCAGCTGCGCAGGATGGAGTCGTCCATCAACCACATCTCCCAGGTGAGGCCGCGGGGAGCGCGGGCTGCGAGGAGCGCGTGCCGCGAGGGCGGCCTGTGGTGGCGGCGGCCTCGCTGCGGGAGGGGCGCGCCTGCAGCATTTGTGCTCCAAATCAGTATTTCATTTTTATTTTAAAAAATCTTCACCTGGGGACATGCTTTTACTGGTTTTAGAGGGAGGGAGAGGGAGAGGGAGAGAAATGGGAACACGGATGATGTGGGAGTGAATCCCCACGAGGTCCCCTCCTGCGGATCGAGCGTGGAGTTTGGGTGCGGGCCCTGCACCCCTAACCTCAGCGAGAGGGCGACTTCCCAACCGGCTGAGCCACTCTCTCTTGGGGGGTTTTCTGCTCTGACTTTGTGAGGGAAGTACGTTTTAATGGACACTTGTCATGTTAGAATTGTCAGCCTTCAAGTGAAAATTGTCTGTTTCTCCTGTCTTTCACCAAATCACACATTTTATCTTTTGAAAAATACAAATGTGATGGCTGCTTGTAGCGTTTTTGTTTGTCAGAATGGTACCATACCTTATTCTTAGAAAGAATAATCTAAGTGACCTTATGAAATTATCTTTATATAGGATTTAAAAAATTAGAGGAAGATCTTATTTAACATTATTTAACATTAAATCTGAATTTTCCACTATATGTGTCTTTACATCCTATATAAACTTCTGTAGATATTAAATTATTGTGTATTGTATTTTTGTGTTTCTTAAACTAAAACAAACAAAAAAAATCCAGCAACAACCATTTTGGTGGCTTTTAATGATTGAGAGTTAACATTTATTCTGAAAAGGCCTAGTGGAAATAGCCAATGGCCTTTGAAAGAAAGGTTTTTGTTGATTTTAGAGAGAGAGGAGGGTGCAGGGTGGGGAGAGAGAAACAGCATTGGCTGCTTGTAGCACACACCCGCTGGGCATGAGCCTGCCTTTCGGGCGTGTGTCCTGACTGGGAATCAACCCGCTGACCTCTTGGCTCATGGGTGGATGCTCAACCACTGAGCCACACCGCTGGGCAGTCAGTGGCATTTTAAGTTAAGTGTATGATTAAACTTTTTTCTATAGAAGAAGGGATGTTGATTAATAATCTATACAGAATTTCTAAGTTATACTTGAGAGACTTAAAGTTTTGGCATGCTTCAGTCTTAACTAAAGGACCCAAAAAACAGAGTAAGAAGAAAGTGCAAATGCAGAAGATAGATTAATATATTAGCGTTTCTAAAAAAAGGGATAACTTTTTATGGTTTGTAGGAGTAGGAGAGATTGTTTTGTTAGATGGTGACACTAAGCAAATGAGGGTGAAATACAATAACCTATTTTCTGATTGGAATTCTATAGTTCTTTAGTAGAGAACAGTAGCAGCATCAGAGAGGAAGGTGAATAAGTCTACTCTAGGTTGTAGTTAGTATATTAAATCATTCAACGAGAACGTTTTCTTTTTTGAGAATCACAAATTTACATTTATGTGGTCTAATTAATACATCTTTTAAGGTTATTGTTAAGGAATAAGTAAGACATGGTGAGATGGATGGGTAGAGATGAGAGGGTCGGAAGGAGCAGGGGCCTCGGTCAGAGCTGGCCAGCATATCCTGAACCGTCCTCATTTGACTGAGTGCGTGGAGAGCGATACCTGAAGGAGTGGGGGGTCTGCCGGTGGACAGCAGCTGTTAAATTTATACGAAATACGTTGGATAAAGCTGTGAGTAGGAAAAGTGGTCAGATGGAGGCTATATCTGTGGAATAAGAGTAAATTTTTAAGCATTTTTCTTAAGGATTAAAATGTTTTCCAATTATGTTTAATGTACAGGTAGAGTTCTTCGGTTTATCATTGGTTGATTGGTTAATTGATTTTAGAGAGAGAAGAAGGAAGGGAGGAGGAGAGAGACAGACAGACTTAACAATTTGTTGTTCAGCTGTTCCACTTATTTAGGCATTCACTGGTTGATTTCTTGTATGTGCCCCAATGGGGACTCGAACCCACAACCGTGGTGTGTGGGGTCAGTGCTCTAACCAACTGAACTACCTGGCCAGGGCTAGAGTTCTTTCTTTTAAAAGTTAATTGAACATCAAAACTATTTGATGCTGTTTAGACTAAAAGATTATTCTACAGTTTAAGAGAAAATGTTTGCTGTTTACAAAGCAAATTCTCAGGAAATCTTCAAGGATTGGTAAGCTTTTTCTATAAAGAGCCAGATATTTTAGGCTTTTGGGCCACATCTGGTCTCAGCCTCGTATTGTTTCTTGTATGTATGTTTTTAAACAGCCGTTGACAATGTAAAACCATTGTTAGCTTGTGGCCATATAGAAGCAGGCTCGGGCCAGAGTTGGCATGTAGCCTGTAGTTTGCAAGCCCTTACTCTAAAATACTCCTTCCCCCAAAGGTTTGCTATTTAACATTTATTATTATTATGCTTTATTAAAAATACTGTTTTTAGAGGGAACCAGATGTTAACATATCTTGAGACCAGTTTTTTTGGTGTGTTTTGGTTTTTTTTGCAATTGGGCAGAAATACTAGATTTGGCGGGTTTGGAGAGCAGACGGAAGAGGCAGGAGTGGAGCTGCAGTCAGGTCAGAGAGAAAGATCACGGAGGGTTGGCATGGTACTAGGTGTCAGGAGTTATGTAAGGGGTGTCTGGTCCGTTGGTTCAGGACCAGCGGCTATCATCTAGCTGAGCTATTGGATTTCTTTCCTCATCAATATCTTTTTTCTGTCTCCTGGGTAAGAACCTTATCTTTTTTCGGTCTCCCGGTGCTCTGGCTCTTCTCTCCATTTTAGCGGAAAAGCACACTGAGAGGCATTGGGAGGGAGGCCAGGGATGGAGGTTTCACCTGGGTTCTTTGGCTGACTTGGGTGACATTTGGTTTCTTTGAACTTTACTTTTCTTACATGTAAAATGATAGGACTGATTAGATTATTTCTGAGCCATCTTCCATCTTGAATTCTTTGTCCTTCTGAGATTCCCCAAAATGATACTTGATTTGTAGTTGCTTTTTTTTCTCTCTTTATTCCATTGGTTCTGCTATTTGTCTCGGTCTGTACCCCAAGTCACTCTGAATTTGAACCTAAGGGTTAGAATTCCATTGACTCTATCAACTATGTATCAGGAAGAAATACTTAAAAAAAACAGCAAACATTTAAAAATGCAAGACAGAAATATGAATATTTAGTAATCAGACACCTTATTTTTTACAAAGTGGACAATATAGTATTAAATAGTGTACTAATGTATACCACATTCTCCATATCCATAAGGAAGTACAGGCATACCTTGATTTATTGCATTTTATTGCCTTTTTTTTTTTTTAATCCCGCATCAAGGAAGTGTATGGGTCCATTTTCCCAATAGACTTAGGTGGTGATTAGTATTTTTTTTCCAACAATAAAGCATTTTTTAACTAAGGTATATAATTGTTCGTAGACATAATGCTGTTGCACATTTAGCAGACTGCAGTATAGTGTAAACCTAATTTTTATATGCACTGGGAAACCAAAACATTCATGAGACTCATTTTGTTGCGATACTCGCTTCTGTGGAGGTCTGGAACTGAACCTGTAATATTTCGGAGGTATGTCTGTATTAGGATAGGCTCTTGATGTGGTTTACCTTGGGTATTTTAAGGATGATAAATTTTTAAGAAATTCCATCTTGCTCTAGCCGGCTTGGCTCAGTGGATAGAGCATTGGCCTGTGACTCGAGGATCCCAGGTTTGATTCCGGTCAAGGACAGGTACCTTGGTTGTGGGCATATCCCCAGTGGGGAGTGTGCAGGAGGCAGCTGATTGATGTTTCTAACTCTATCTCTCTCCCTTCCTCTCTGCAAAAAATCAATAAAATATATTTTTTAAAAAAAGAAATTCCATCTTTGCCGTTATCTCAAATCTTGGGAAGCGTATTTTTAAAAAGCTAACTGAAATTTTAATCTTCAAACTGAGATTAGGATTTAAATTAAAATTAAATGTTTTCAAGAAAATATAGTTACAGAACAAACATTTAATTTTATTGAATACTTATACAAGTACATATAACTGCTTTTAAGTCAGTATAGCATTTTATGTATAAGAATGAATGCTGTTTACTGTGTATATTTCTGATAAGTTTATGAGAAAAGTTTATAGGACATTATTCAAACTAAAATTTTTTTATTTTTATTTTTATTTTTTTAAAATATATTTTATTGATTTTTTACAGAGATGAAGGGAGAGGGATAGAGAGTTAGAAACATTGATGGGAGAGAAACATCGATCAGCTGCCTCCTGCACGCCCCCTACTGGGGATGTGCCCGAAACTAGGATACAGGCCCTTGACCAGAATCGAACCTGGGACCTTTCAGTCCGCAGGCTGATGCTCTCTCCACTGAGCCAAACCAGTTTTGGCCAAACTAAAATTTTTATAAACTAATATTCTTTTAAGCCATTCCCATCTCTTCCCTCAACTACTAAAAACAGCTGGTACTGTCTGCTTTCGTTCCTTGTGACTTAAAAAATCATGAGAGATCAAAAGGCAATGTAAATGAAAAGATAGGGTTTCTCCAATCTTCCCAAGAGTTAAAAATTATTGGGCCCGGTGTTCAAGTAGTTAGAGAAAGCAAGTTAAGGAGATAGAAGATAATGGTATAAAATAATAGAAGAATGGAGATAATCTTGAAGAGTTAGGTACCAATAGAGAGTGGAAAATCTAAACCCTAAGAAACTCACCATGTAAGATAACATTCTTTAAAAAATTCTCTCTCTCGTTTAAAAATTCCCAAATTAAGGAAACTCCACTAAAGTAGGAAAGTAGTATACAGTTCCTAATTAATTTCATATGTGTAGTTTACATTTTTTTATAAAAAATGAATAACTGACATTACCCAGTTCAGTCTGTTGGTAACTAATTTGTTTTATGAAAGGTGAATAATTTAAATCATGTTTGTAATTTGACTAATTAAAGGCTTAGTTGAAATTGTTAACTTTCTAATGAAGAAACAAACATTTAAAGTATTTTTATTTTATTTATTAATATATATATATTTAGTTAGTTAGTGAGAGTGAGAAGGGAAGGAAAGGGGTTGGCAAGCTTTTTCTGTAAAGGCCCAGCTAATATTTTACACTTTGCAGGCCTTAAGGTCTCTGTTAGTAATGATCACCTATGCCATTGTAGTGTGAAAATACTTAAGCAAGTAGAAGGGCTGGATTCCAATAAAATTTTATTTATGGAAACTAAAATTTGAATTTCACATACAGTGGTACCCCGAGATACGAGTGCCCTAACATACGAGATTTTTGAAATACGAGCCTTCGAGTGAGCGATTTTTGCTTTGAAATACGAGCATCATTTGAGATAGGAGTCATCGCGCGGATCGGCCGGCTGCACACGACCCACCAGTTTCCCGCAACTCAAGCGTCTCATAGTTTCCCACGCCCAAAGAACGAATTAAACTCGTATCTTGAGGTACCACTGTAATTTTCATATGTCACAACATTATGTTTTCAACCATTAAAAATGTAAACACATTTCTTAGCTTTTGGATTGTAGAAAACAGATGATTATTCATGGGCTGTCTAACCTTGCTTTAGCCTAAAACTGGAGAAAGTATTGGTGCAAAGAGGAGCAAATTTAACAGTTGTGGTTAAAAATATGAATAACGATTTAAATTTCTAAACATTTATATTTGATTTTTCTGGATATTAGAGCTATACATTCTTTTGGTTGCACTTATATTTTGCAGACTGTTGATATTCATAAAGAGAAAGTTGCAAGAAGAGAAATTGGTATTTTGACTACCAATAAAAACACTTCAAGGACGCATAAGATTATCGCTCCAGCCAATCTTGAAAGACCAGTTCGTTATATTAGAAAACCTATTGATTATACAATTCTAGATGATATTGGACATGGAGTGAAGGTAAGTATAGTTTTTGTCAAGCTTTTTAAAACAATAGCCCATGATGGACTATCTAGAAAATTAAGGTTTTATCTTTCCTTTTCTAGGGAACCAAGTCTTAGCCCAGTTGTGTTTCTGAAGAGTCCTTACTGCTATAAACTATTTTAACTTTCTTGCTTCTTTTTAGTGCTATGTTCAAAAGTTTTAATTATCTTTGAATGAATTGCATTTGCTTAATCAGTTAATGATAATACCTCATGTATATGATAAATGTGTAATCTTTCTAAACTTTTAATGATTTAATATGACTGATTAAAATAATTCATTATGTTATTAAATAATATTAAAATTTTCTCTTAAAATTTATTAGCAAACTTTGGGCATTAGTTTTCAGAAAGAACATAAATAAACAAAAATGCACTTTGATTTTTTTCTAAAATAATTTTAACATTCTGGGTAAGAATAATTTAGATAAAAGTAATATATGAATTAGTATTTCCACTGCTGTTTCATATATGGTCTTTGTATTTTTTGGCTATCTTTTAAAATTCATTTGAGTCTTGGGAGGTATATAAATTTTATTTAAATTAGTGTTTGTACTTAAAGTATTCAGAGTTTTAACTAAGCATTAAGTTAAAGTTTGCATCTCATCGATTTTAAAGACAATAACTTATGAAATGTGACTTGAATAAATATATGTGCTTATGTGAAACTGTATAGTTTATGCAGTTGATTTCTGACTATAAGCAAATTTAAATAAAAAATATTCTATGCTAGTATAGCTAATATGTGCATGGAAATGTACAATGTAAATTAAAAAAATATTTTTCTTCCTCAGAATTTTCATAATCACTATTTGATATTTAATTTTATAATTAACACATATATTTGGATTACTGTATTAATTAGAACATGTTAATATAGGATGTGTAATCGGATAATTAATAACTGAAATTTATTTCAGCTTGGGAAAACATTTTGAGATTTATTCAAGACTAGCAACTGCTAATAGAAAATTCTAGGGTACTGCCAGAATCTAATGACAAAAAGGCACTTGGCATATAAAACGATTTGTGCTTGCTCACTTATATAATAAAGCGGTGATTCTCCACTTCAGTGCTCATTTAATTCTCAAGTAAAATGTTACTGTTTGAGGTCTGTGCAGTCCCTTTGAATTGTTTGGATTTTTAGTTTCTAGGGTCACTAATTTGAAGAAATCTTTAATAAAGTTAAGGTTTTGAATAAAACAGTGTCATATAATTTCATCAGAAAACTCTTGTTCATGACACATTCTGCTTTAATCACTCTTTCTGTGATCTACTGAAACATTATTTTTTAATGCTGAATGCTTAACTTGTTTTTTCTGTTTTCCCCTTTCTCTTTACATCCTGAAGTTCCAACTAACCTTTCAATGCTTTTTTTCCTTACCTCTTTTATTTGCTCCATTTATGCATTAAGTGGTTGCTTAGATTTAAGGTAAGAGATTCCAGGGCGGATTTCCATTCTTTGTTCTTATGTAGAACATTACATATGGGGAGTGAAGAGATATTTGGCAGTTGGCCTTTTAAAACCAAACAATTCCTGTTTTATTCTTGTCATGCAACTTTGTGGTGTCTTCATGTCCCATGAGGGCAGCTGTTTGTGTATGTTCATTGCCCTATGTTGTGTGCCTAGACTAGTGCCTGACTCTTCATTAGGTCTTAGTAAATACTTACTCAGTACATGGTTACTGCATCCTGTGAAACTGAAACGTACGTTACCCTATCATAAAGTGTGGTTATGGAATAAAATTAGCTGGATTATGTAAATGTAGACATTTTGTTAAGTGTTGGAGAGCCAACTAACGTGCTTTGTGTAACCCTCCCCCTGTGTAATAGCCTTTTTATTCTATAAATGGTGTGCTGTATTACGTACCTTGTGGCCACTCTCTCATTCTCTCTTTGCTCTTCATGTAAAGAAATTGAGAAGTAGAAAATATTCAGTGTTAAAGGGTGTTTTTTTTAAGTTGCAGTATCGTGTATTTTGCAAAAAAACAAAATTAGTCTTTTTCCTCAAATTGCTATGTAAAAGATATGCTTCAATATAAAATCACTTTGAGTTTTCAAGCTGAGGATGAATTATATGCAAAACATCAAAAGTGCATGACAGTGTTTAACAAAATACAAGTAAAGAATTAGAGAAATATTTTTTTTGTTATTTGTTTTAGTGATATTTTAATATTTTGGAGGGTTAATGGTAAAAGACACTCCAGTTTATTCCAGAAGCCTATCAAATAGCACGTTACTAAAATTATTTCACCAAATTGAGTTTACATTTTTTTTCCTGTTTTTCCTTAGGTGAATTTTATAATTTCTTTTCAAATACATGTTCTTTCTAATGCCCAGTGGTTTGCCACGTCTTTATGTAGAAAGTGACAGCAGGAAGGCAAGATCACTGAGGTCTGAATTATTAACTGGCTGCTAACCGCGTGGCCACGGGATTTCAGCAGATTGTGGTGGGAGGTGTGACGGGAGGAGCCCAGGCAAACGCACTCTGTGCTGCGATCAGTGCCCACTGCATGCCCTCCGGCTGGCTGAATGAGGCTGGTGGAAGGGTGAGGAGACTTCCTTTGTATAAAAGAGCCAGAACCTGACCCAAAATAGTGAGGCTGGCTACTTCCGTGGCTCTTTCTCTCTAAAGTCTGTGTTCAAATCTTGGCTATTGGTATGTTACTCTCCAAAATCAATGAAATACTAGAGATTAACTGAAGGGAAAACACAGAAATGGACAATATGGGTCAATTCTTTTCCCTTAAAGTTGAGACCAGCTTGCCTAAGCTACTATCCCATGCTCTTCTCCTCCAAAGCTACTATGATTTCTTCTTTACCTTTCTGGCTCCAGGATCTTCGTGTGGAAGATGGGGCAAAATGAGTGGGAAATGAGAGGCTCCTTGAGAGAAAGATCTGATAGGGGAACATCACACTTGGATAAGATGCCTTAACATTTTGCACCAGAGAGCTCCCCTCTCCAGTGCAGGTGTTTCTCCTACATCTGAGTGTGGTTGACAGGGTGAGAGAGTCCCCTGAGTTTACTTTAGGAGCTGGAGCGCACCAATGCTGTCTCTTCTTTCTTCCGATTCCTCTTTGAATATGTCTGTCTGCTGTGTAAACTTGTGGCACATTAACAGTTACCACAACTAAGAGTGAAAAATAAATTCAGCATATAGCAAATCATTTCTCTTTTATGGAGGAAAAAAGATTAGTGGTTTTGGAAGAGTGATCAGTGAAATAATAGAACATGTCAAGGTGTAGAAAATAGAAGTAAAGGAAAAAGGTTAAAGTTATAAAGGACTACAAATAACTAGTCCCTAGTTTTTTGAGTTTCTGGGTGCCCTGTGGATTTTATCAGGTGCCGGGGAAGTCTCCTGCTGTGTGGTAGGGTTGTCTGCTGTTTTGATATCTCCTCAGCTTTTCTTCAGTTTGCTCTCATTGCTGTCAGATTTAATGCCTTTGGGACAGACTCTAAACAAAGTTTGTGCTTGGGCATCAGACATGGGAGTTGACTCGAGAGAGACTAAGATGCTTAAAATTTGAATTTTTAACTTTTTATACCTCATATTCTGGTGGCTTTTTTTTTGAAATTTATTTTTATTGTTGAGGTTATTACAGATAACCCTCATTTTCCCATATACTTCCAGCGCCTGCCCTACCTCAGGCCTTCACCACAGTATGGTCTGTATCCGTGGCTGTATACATATATACGCATATATAAGTTCTTTGATTAATTTCTCCACCCTGAGATCTGTTGGTCTGTTTTATGCTCCCACGTCTCTGGACCTATTTGTTGGTTAGTTTATTTTGTTTATTAGATTCCACACATGAATGAGATCATATGAAACTTGTCTTTTTCTGACTGGCTTATTTCACTTAGCATAAAAATCTCCAGGTCCATGATGACTCAAAGGGTGAGAGATCCTTTTTTTTTGGTAGCTGCATAGTATTTCATTGTGTACATGTACCACAGCTGTTTTATCCACCCATCTGTTGATGGGTACTTGGGTTGTTTGCAGATCTTAACTATTGTAAATGACACAGCTGTGAACAGGGGGTGCATATATTCTTTCTGATTGGTGTTTCCGGATTCTTTGGGTATATTCCCAGAAGTGGGATTGCTGGGTCAAAGGGGAGTTCCATATTTAATTTTTTAAGGAAACACCATACTGTTTTTTATAATAGCTACACCAGTCTGCATTCCCACCAGCAGTGCACAGGGGTTCCCTTCCACCATATCCTGGCCAGCACTTGGTTGTTGATATATTGGTAGTAGCCATTCTGGCAGGTGTGAGGTGTTACCTCCTTGTCATGTTAGTTTGTGTGATTAGTAATGTTGAGCATTTTTTCATGTCTCTTGGCCATCTGTATGTCCTCTCTGGAGAAGTGTCTATTCAAGTTGTTTGCCCATTTTTTAAATTGGATTGTTTGTCTTTCTTCTGTTGAGTTGTATGTGTTCTTTACATATTTTGGAAATGAACCCCTTATTGGATTATCAATGGCAAATGTTTTCCTATACGGTGGATTTCTTTTTCATTTTGTGGATGGTTTCTTTTGCTGTGCAGAAACGTTTTATTTTGATGTAATCCCATTTGCTTGTTTTTTTTTTCCCCCTTCATTTCTTTTGCGCTAGGACATGCATCAGCAAAAATTCTGCTACATGAAATGTCTGAGGTTTTCTTCTAGGATTTTTATAGTTTTGTGACTTACATTTAGGTCTTCAATCCATTTTGAGTTTATTCATGCACATGGTATAAGTTGGTGGTCTAGTTTCATTATTTTGCATGTACCTGTCCAATTTTCCCAAAATCATTTGTTGAGAGACTGTTTTTATTCCATTGTATGCTCTTGCCTCCTTTATCAACTTCTGGGATCTCTCTTCTGTTTCATTGTTCTGTCTGCCTGTTCTTGTGCTAGTACCAGGCTGTTTTGATTACAGTGGCTTTGTAATATAGTTGATAGCTGGTATTGTGATCCCTCCAACTGTGGTGTTCTTCCTCAAGATTACTGTTGCTCTCAGGGTCTTCTGATAGTGTTAAAAGGTTCTTTTCATCTGTAATTTGGGTTTGTTCTTCAAGTTGTAGAGTTTATAAACTCTTGGAACACAAAATAGTGAAAAACTCTTTTTGTTTAATGTAAAGGTAGTACAGGATCAATGAAGTATAAATTATAGATTATTTCCAACATTCCATAGGGACTCTGATTTGTTAAGTGATTTAAGTTACTCATCCAAACCTCATAATCCAAACAAATACGAGAAACATGATGATTCTACGGATCATAAGATGTACCAAGTTTTATTCATAGAAATTTCCACCAGATTTTAATTTATATATTGTTTATTTTATATTTTGGGGGGTGGATTTAAAGACCTCAAGAAGATACTGCAATTTAAATGAAAACACCTTACATACCAAAAACTTAAATCAATGTGGAAAGCTGATTTCATGTACTTTGACTATTCCATGTATAGAATAAAACTTTCTTTCCCTCCTTTTCTACCCCTGCTCCTTTTCCTTCCTTTATAGCAAGTTGCTGTAGTTTAGTATTTGGTTCACCTAACTTCTCCTTCATCACCTAAAGTAACTTTGGGGTCTGTGTTGTTTAAGGTTGAGCTTAAAGGACTTTGGTTACTACTTTAAAAAAAATCTTGTCATAAATTAAAGTTCATATTTTTAAAAGCTATTAGTTATTTGTCATGTTACTTCTAAAATTTTCCCCAAATGTGGATTTATTTAACAACAACAACAAAAAAAAACACCAAACTTCTGGCATTTTCATTTTAAGACATGATTAGTATACCCTCTGCTTATCGATGATGAGGAGAACAAGGATAAGTTAACCTGTATTTTATTCTTACTTGGTAACCAGTTTGTCTTATATTTATTGTATAAAAGCAACAACAAAAGGATTACTGCTATATGCCTCACTTAAAAAATACTGACGTTTCAAAGGTACCATTTGTCATTAAAGATTGTTTTATCATCACACACAACTCATTCACTGGGCTATTCATTTGAAGAGTTTGCTTCTTGTTATATTATTTCTTGCCGATTCACATGACAAGTAGCGTTTCAGGATTTAAAAAAATTCCATGTAGTTTTGATAGCCTCAGTAATCTGTATATAATTATGATTTATTTTTGAAATGACATACTTAAATGTAGTATTCTGATTCCAGTGGTGCAATGTCTTTAAGTGTCATTTTACACATATAATTTGAATGCTATAGACATTCTGATGAGAAAAGATAAGATCCTTTTTTGAGGTGTGTAGCAATCCAAAATATCAGGGACTTAAGATAGGGTCAGGCACGAGCCTATAGGGTGAACATTACACTATTAAAAATCTCAAACAATTTGAGATTGCATTTGAGAATGACTTTTCTTAGCTCCTGAGAACACCCAGATTTCTGGGGCTGGCTGGGTAGTGCCGATATACTCCCTTTGTGTTATCTGTTGTCCCATCTCGCCCAGCTTTGCTGCACTTGCCTTTGCAGTTGGGGTAGGCTAGTGAGGAGGCAGGCCCCGCTCTGATTCAGGACCCTGTGCTCACATCTTTGTTGTGACCGAACTAATCTTCATTCGGGGCCCGAGTGAGTCTCATTCCCACTGGCACGAGGTCATTGCGTGGGATCCCTGTCCCCCTCACAGTTGAAGGGGCTGTCTCGGCCCTAACTCTCTACTGCAGATGTGTAGGAACATGCCCTCACATCTGGCAGTGGGTAGGCAGGTGATTCCTGCATAAAGAGAGTTGAAAGAAATCTGAATTGTCAGGCTGACCCACTATTAAACTAAAATTTTATCTGTATGTCATGCAATTGAACTTTATTTTGCATTCTCTAGTTACTGGATCAAACCGATAGTTGTGTATTTTATTGGAGAAGTGTATTTTGTTTTTGTATGATATACTTACTATCTAAAAAACAAGGACTTGTTTAAGGTTGTCATTGTTTCTGATTGAATTTATTCTTTATTAAAACTGAAGTTTTTACAGTTATCCCATTTGATTTCAATTGAGTGCAGTATCAAATGGTCCAACCAGTGATCTGTTGGTGTGATGGCCTAATGGCAAATAAAGTCTTGGCATCCAAGTTTACAATCATTGGAAAATGCCACACTAGGAAGAGTCCTTTGAGTACAACTGTAGATAATGGTGGAGTAGATATTGCAATGGAAATGCATGGCCTCTAATTTTTCCCTGTTTAAACCTTCCCCTTCTTTGTTAAATAGCATAGCATTATTTCAGAAAATGCTGCTTTGTTTCACTGCATACCAATTGAATTTTTCTCAAAACTTTGTAGGTGAGCACCCAGAATATGAAGATGGGGGGGCTGCCACGTACAACACCTCCAACCCAGAAACCTCCCAGCCCCCCCATGTCAGGGAAAGGGACGCTTGGGTGAGTATGTAACGAAGTAATGACAAAACTGTTTCATGTGCTGTTTTGGAAAACTAAACACTACATAGGTTTAATTTGTAATATTTGAAAAGAGAACATTTTCCTTCCTAGCACTCTTTTTGTGAATAATTTTCCCTCTTTTGGGGAAACATTTTAATACTGTAAAAAGATTTTCGTTAGAATTTATTTTTCTAATGAATTAAGATTAAAGCCTAACTAAAGTTGCTGGGTTATTATAAATTGTACTCTAATTCTTATTTTCATAAAAGCCTTAGACGTGTATTATAGTTGACTATCCTTATTTAGACTACTCTGAAGAGCACGATGAAGATTATAAAATTCTGTATTTTCAATTTATGAGAATATCGAGCTTTAATTTGGGCCTCCAGAAGTGGGCTCTGGATTTGACTTTTGGCAGAAATGGTCAATTAATAGAAAAGCTTGATCCTTTTCTTCCGTAGCAGCATAGTGTAAAAACTTGGTTTATCGTGGAGATTTGTGATCAGGTAGGTATAATATACCTCAGAAGTCAGATGACCAAAATTGTGCTCCGGCCTTGCTCCTGCTCTGTGGTCTTATATTGTCAGCCTCTTAGTAAATTCAGTTTTTTCATCTGTAAAAGGGGGTAATATTTATCATCTATCAATTTTTCAGTCACTACCATGAATTGGATTTATAAAAAAAAAGTATAAAACAAAAACAAATTGCTTTGACAACCATTGTCTTTATGATATATGCTTAAACATTTTTAATTGACAACCTTGTTTTGGGCCCCCTCACCAAAAAAAAAAAAAAAAAAAAATCAACGAAAACCAAAAACACACAGAAAATCATAATCAAGCAATGTGGATCAGAAGATAAAGATGAATTGGGATATAAAGAAGTATGATGTTGGAAATTATAGTTAGGACAGTGGGAAACAAAAGAATAAAAATGAATTTCAGCCAGGAATAGGATTTTATTTAGGTAAACAAAGTTCTGCTTGGATGAGAGGGGAGCAGATCTAGTAGGCCAAATAAGATTTACACTTCAGGCTAGAGCGCAGAGGACAGGGCAGAGTGTAATTCTGCAGAGGTCAGAGCAGACGGTCAAGTCCAGAGGAAGTCCTTGCTCTACTCTCCTGAGGAATGCCTACAGTTCTGTATGTACAATGCCTAATGGGTTTTGTTAGGTTTTAAATCAAGATTATTAGCAAGGGAAGCCACTGTCGTCACTAGGAAATACCATTTTCTGTTGCGCTCAGATTTTGGTGATTTTGTTCTGCTTGTGCGTTAGCAGGGCTCTGCAGGACGTTCCGTCTCTGGGCACCACAAACTGGTGATGGGCAGAGCCGGGCCGTTCTGCAGTCTGCCTGGCCCCCACGTTTTGTCCCTCTGTCCCTTGTTTTTTACCTTGTTTTTGTCTTTGCCTTAACTGTGTAGTTCTCAACAGCAACGTGTGTTTTTTTCTTCTTTTTTTTTCCCTTGCTTGAAACAACATTTTGGTTGTCTGGGAAAAATTCTCTGGAAATCAGATGTTTGGAAATTAACCAGTTTTCTATTATAGTTTTTTATATTTATACACAGTTTCAGAGATGCCTAAACTTTTTTTGTATTTTAAGTGCAAAATCCTGACATTTCTTCCCCTCCTCTTTAACCAGTATCTCATCTAGTGCCCCGTATTTGTTTTTAGTTTTAAATGTACATGTGTATTTATGCAAGGACATTTTGAGGCTAGTAGAGTGGCAAGGGCCTAGCAAAGTAATTTCATCCAAAAATCAGTGACCCAGGAGAGCAGAACTTAAAGGAAACTTGGGAACTTTGGAGGCGAGAATTGAGAAATTCATAATTAAGTGAGCAACATCATTTTAGGAAAAGAAAGTTTTTAATTTTTACATCTTAAGAGATCCCACTTTTTATTCTTTTTAAAAAAATATATTTTTATTGATTTCAGAGAGGAAGGGGGAGGGAGAGATCGATCAGTGATGAGAGAGAATCATTGATCGGCTGCCTCCCGCATGCCTCACTGGGGATTGAGCCCACAGCCCGGGCATGTGCCCTGACAGGGAGTTGAACCATGACCTCCTGGTTCATAGGTCGATGCTCAACCACTGAGCCATGCCGGCCAGGCCCAATTTTTTTCTTTTAAAGACCAGAATCTAATCTACAAAACGTTAGTTGAGAATTTAGCATTATCTTAAAAAATTTGGAAACCATATTCTGTATGCATGAAATGATACTGAATATAAACTGTGATTGAAAAATAAAAAATAAAAAAATATATCTAAATGTTAACATACACACCAAAAAATAATTTGGAAACCATATTTCCTTTCTTACCCTTTTCATTCTCTTCCTTTAAAAGGAAGGAAATTAAGGACACATGTAATATCTTTTTTTAAAAATATATTTTATTGATATTTTTACAGAGAGGAAGGGAGAAGGATAGAGAGTTAGAAACATCGATGAGAGAGAGACATGGATCAGCTGCCTCCTGCACGCTCCCTACTGGGGATGTGCCCGCAACGAGGATACATGCCCTTGATCGGAATCGAACCTGGGACCCTTCAGTCCACAGGCTGACGCTCTATCCACTGAGCCACACCGGTTTTGGCTGTAATATCTTAATAAAGGGGGAAAAAAGGTAAATGTTAATAAATTCCAGTTTGTTTTGTACTTTATGGTTCAGAGTAAGTAAAGTAGAAAGATTTAGGCCTTTTTCTGCCTCCCCCCTTTTAAATGCTGAACCTCTGAGGGAGGGTCAAAGGTAGAGAGATGAAGGTGAAAGAGGAGGAAGTGAGGTGAGAATGGAAGGAGGTGAAATTATTGTTTGTTTTAGTGTATGTGTGGAGTGTAATTTCTGTGTGGTCACCGGTAGAAAGGAAATAGCGGGGTTTAGCTGCTGCTGGTCCTCAGTGTGGGGCTGTGGGCCTGCCTGTCTGAGTGTCCGGTTAGGGAGAGAGGGTGAGGAAGACAATCGGTGCCTTCATGCACTGCAGTTGGGAGACTTGGACGTGGGGCATAAATCCGAGGGGCGTCTGAAGCATCGGCTTGTCTGGTGGGAGAATCTGCTCACTGAGGAGGAATGAACAAAATCGCATTAGCACCGGGAGAAGAGGGTGGAGACTAAAAAATAATACTCCTCAACTTGACGATGGAGAAATTTACCTAAGGCACGACCGCAGCGGGTACCTGGGTTACGTGAAAAACACATTTCTCCCGCTCGGTGCGAACTGTGTTTCACTGCTGGCAGCTCGGAGCGCGTGGCCGGAACTTGCTGATCACAGATGCATCGCTCTTCTCTTCGTAGGCGGCACTCCCCCTACCGCACACTGGAGCCCGTGCGTCCTCCAGTGGTACCCAATGATTACGTACCTAGCCCAACCCGTAACATGGCTCCCTCGCAGCAGAGCCCTGTGAGGACAGCTTCTGTGAATCAAAGAAACCGAACGTACAGGTATTTCCTCCCCCTCAGTGCGCAGCGGGCGGTCACAGGACCGCTACCGGTTCGGCTGACTCGGCTGAGCTCGCTCATTTTCCAAGCTCTCGGTTCTTTTCCTCACTCTGCTCTCCCGGCCTCATCTGACGCCACCTCTCTCTCCTCATGTCTGATGCCACTGCGAGCGGTCAGGAGACTGGGGAGGGGGGGGGGAGACAGGCTCAAGTGCAAACTTCTCTGCAAAACCAGTCGTTATCATTGACCTTAGCAAATTGTGGACCAGATAGGGGAATTTCCAAGCTGTTTTTTGGTGGAACTTTACAGATGAAAAACTACACGCAGTGAAACATTGGTATGGGATTGTATAGCAAGATACCATTACGATAAAATTAATCAGTCTGTTCAGAAGTCTCTTCAGACAGGCAGTACACTGCAGTAAAAGGCTTCCTTTTTTTTATGTTTTGAGCCCCTTCATTTATCATTCATGTTTATGAATTTCTTTTCTTTAATGTATGCTTACGAAAAGGTGGTCAAGACAAGTCTCTTGAACGCTGCTTTGTCCTCTGCTGACTGAGCAGCTCCTGTTGGCGTGGAAGGCTTGGATGATGTGTTGTCCCTGTGTTGGTAGACAGTGCGGGGTGCTCGCCCCCCCTCCCTGCGTGTAACACTCAGCGGCCGTTTCTTTAGCAGCAGCGGCAGCAGCGGAGGGAGCCACCCCAGCAGCCGCAGCAGCAGCCGCGAGAACAGTGGCAGCGGCAGCGTCGGCGTGCCCATTGCCGTGCCCACGCCCTCTCCGCCCAGCGTCTTCCCAGGTAAAACGCCAGGGGGCTGCGTCTTCACGTGTCCTCTCGGAATGCGGATTCAGTTTCTGGTTTAATCACACGGGCTGTCTTCATAACCAGGACCCCATACATGGTGGGGAGTCTGTATTACGCACTTGTTTCTTTGAACCTAGTACTTTGCCAGTTGCTGCTCACACACTTCTCTGTACTTGGTTTTATGTCGTCGGTGCCATAGGCTCCGCGGGTTCCATGTTGGTCTGTT
>JAAGEH010000022.1:4290191-4304605 GCA_011751065.1 Lasiurus cinereus
ATGTTCACTGCCAGCGGTGTGACTCCACCTTGGTCTGTTCCATGTTCACTGCCAGCGGTGTGATGGCAGTGCATCCCCTGGACACAGCGGACTCGGGTGAAAAGTCATGTTTATAACAGGGTTGGACAAACATCAGTAGTTTTGACAGTGAAATGTAGTGGAGTGTGGGAACTTAAGAGTCTCTGAAATGCTGCACTCTTTTCTCTGCAACAGAAAAATGTGCTGATTTAATCTGAGGACACCAAAGTTAAAATTTAGTTTTAAAAGCCTGACACAAAAGACTTAGCGGCCGATTTAATTTACTAATTAAATTTAATTTACTAATTTAACTTACTTATCTTAATGACTAATAGATACTACCTTTTAAAAAGTCCTGGAAAAGAGAGATTGGTGTTTTTCTGATTGGTTTGTTACCTGATAAGATAATTTATGTCTGGAACATAGGTTTGTTTTCTGATTTGGGTAATTCAGACTGGAATGCCGTTGTTTCTTAGTATTTAGTGTTGTATATCACTTACAGAATATCATGCTGAAGATTACATTAGGAAGGGAACATTTTTCTTGCAGAATAGTGGTTTTCAGGTAAAAAGGAATGCTTGTTTCTTACTGAATTAAAAAAACCTGTACATTACCCTGGCGTCTTGAATTGTTTGCTGCACACCTAATAACCCTCTAACCCGAGCTTTATTCTTTTTGCTTTTTAACACTCTCTTCTATTTGATTAGTGGTGAGCACTGACTATCTAACATTGAGTTCTCTTATGCCTTTACTCATCCTGCCGAATGGGATTGCCTCATTAATGCTGCCTCTTCCTCCTCTTTCCCCTCAGCCCCCGCTGGCTCCGCTGGTACTCCTCCCCTTCCTGCTACTTCCGCACCTGCCCCTGCCCCTAGTGTTCCTGCTCCTGTCCCTTCCTCCGCTGCCCCAGACGCCGCTTCTGGGGGTGCCCAGGCCCTTGCTGATGGCTTCGCTTCTCCAACTCCCCCTGTTTCTTCTACTCCCCCTGCAGGTGAGTATTGGCTTAGCCTGGGAAGGCAAAATCCGGTCAGCTGGCCCTCTTATTACTGGAACTCTGGTTTTGTGATTTTCGTTTGTTTCTTTGTGCTTTGTATATTTAAGAATAATTTACTAACTAGAAAATGGCACGTGACCAAGATAAAATAATCTAAGGAAATTAGGGTAAAGTTTCGCACATTTTTCCAATAGAGCACCACAAATAAAAATTTTTTATTGCTTGAGTTTCATTTACTAGAAATTTATGAATTTATTATGGAGATGTCTTTTATAAACAGTTTTGGAAAGTTGTCATTTAGAAATACTGTGTTACAGGTTAGGTTATTAAAAAGAAAAATCTGGGACTAAGTCTAAGGTAATTTTATAGGAGATACTTGATATAGCTGTAAGTCTCATAAGTCTTTTATAACAGAATCTGTTGCTTATTATATAGCAGCATTGGAAACACAGACAATGCACTTTTAAAGAATTTCAGGTTTACTTAAGTGTTATTTAAGGTTGACTAGTGTTTTAAAATTATATCCTAAAATCTGTTTTCTGGTGGGGGAGGAGAAAAGGGCTCAGTTGCTACAAAATATATTTGCAAAGATAAGAGCGATGCTGGTTAGTATAAGTTCTTATCTATGAGAAAGTGTATGTGTTTGGTTACACATCACCTTAGTTTGCCAACAACTTCATATAGTATATATTTGGCTCTGCTGCTATGAGCAGATGTTTAAATGTGTTAAAAGACACTCTTATTTAAGATGGATTTTTGGATGGTGTTCTGTGAGATAGCTTCTGTAATAGCACTTTTTAAGAAAAGTACCTACAGTGTGCAGATATAAACATGGCTGTAAAAGTACCTACAGTGTGCAGATGTAAACACAGCTGTTCTTACTACAACCAGCTCCGTTGGCAAGACTGGCGAGTTAAGTGTGGGAATTTTGTGCCCCTGCATCGATAAGGGTAAATAATACATCCTGAAAGCATTGCAGGCCCAGAAAGGACAAATTACCCCACCTGGGAGTCAACATTGTTATAATTTAATAACAGGTGCTGGTTCATAGTTTGCACTGAATAAACATTGTCTGAGTGCATAATTACAGGTTTTTTTAAAACAAAAAGCGAAGTAGTAAATGCCTCAATAACAGTTTATACAGATTAAATCTTTTTTATTCTGTGTCTTCAAATCCCAAGTACTTTTTTTTTCTTTTTATTAAGGTATGGCTCATGTACAGTGAGATTTATCTTTTTAACGTGTGTCTGCGAGCTTTGAATTGTTTGCAGTGATGTAACCACAACTGCTGTCGGGAGGCAGCGGCAGTTTTAACGCCCTCTGACCTCCTCCGTGCCCTGTGTGGTCAGTCCTTCCGCGCACTCCACGCCCCTGACAACCAGGTGGCCTGGTTTCTGGTTTTTGTTTTGTCTCTCAAGTGTCCCTTTGTAAGAATATCGTGCAAATGGAAGCATATGGTACAGATGCCTTTTGGGGTCTGGCCTTTTGGCCATTGCCTTTGATGTTCACCCCTGTTGTTGCATGTCTGTTTATCCCTGAGTAGTGTTCTGCATGATGCACACAATCTGTTTGTCCCGATCCCACTGAGGACAGGTGGGTTGTTTTCTGTTTGGGGTGGTGATGACTAACTGCCAGAAACGCTGTCACACAGACTTTGGCTGAGCTCAGGCTTTCACTTCACTTTATTCTTTTGCGGATTGGCTTTTGGTGTCACATTTACAAACTCTTCACCTTGCCTATGGTCATAAAGGCTTTGTCCTGTTTTCTTCTAGCTAGAGGTCATTTTAGGGTTTCCAGTTAGGATTATGTTAGCTAACTGGTTTTGTTTTGGTTTTCAACCCAAAGCAAAGTAGATGCCTTGTTAATGGTGTCCATGTTCTCTTTTCTCTGGTGTCTGAGTCACAGAGGACTTGCACATGTGAGATTTTAGACGGGATCTAACTATAACATTTATAATGGTGCTAATTATCAGATTCTAGGCTTGCTTTAGTTTGTTACATATTAACTACTAAAATGCCAATAATGTGTTTATATCAGGTGATTCCAATGACAGATGTACCTTTTAAATACGCTTTTATTTTCATCATGATTACAGTGAGTTGACAGTGGATTATGTTTAGGCTTTCATACGCAAGATTTTTATACAATAGAATTGATTTTTAGGTTTCAATACTGTCATCTGTAAAAAGATTAAGACTTCAAATCTTTTTAACATTATTTTTAATGCGTACAGTATTTGTGTTCCCTCTGTCAAACCCTGAGCCAGCCGCTTTCCCCAGGCTGCCAGGGAGGCCTAGGACAGGGAACAGAGGGCAGACCAGACACGGGAGAGGTGTGGGAGGCGCAGACAGCCCTTCCCATCGAAGAGGATGAGGAAGGCCCGCCAGGCAGAGCCCGTGGCCTCTGAGAGGGCACAGCCCAGAGGTGCCGGAGACAACTTGTTTCCTGGCAGAACCAAAGACGAGGCTCCCTGACCCGACCCCAGCCCCAGTCCCAGCCTGCGCCGCCTGTGGCCGCCCCGGCCGGCCGGGTGTCTCCTGGACGGCGCTGGTTTGGAAGCTGCGGCCAGAAATGAGGGAGGCCTCACCTGCAGTGTCTCCCGTTCAGCACCTGCAGCCAGGGCCAGCTCAGCAGCCAGAGGCAGGCCCTCCGAGGGAGGAGCTGGAGCCAGCTTGGCACCGGGCACGTTTTCAGGGGGTGAGAGGCATGGCAGGAGAGTGCCCAGTGCAGACAGGATGGAGTTAAGCAGATCTGCAGTGCCCTCAGGAGAGTCTGCATGTGCGTCCCGGTTTGATGAAGTATGGAATCCTGAAGACCGGGTTTGTCATGTAAAACCACTTTAGGTCAGGGATAACATCAGAAAATGTTTTTTCTTTCTTTTCTCCTTTCACTTTCCCTTCTTTCCTCTCTTGCCCTTTTTCATTTCCTTTCCCCCCTTCTTTCCCTACCCCTTACCTTTCTTCTTCCCTTCTTTCCTCCCCCTATACCTCACTCCTTTCCTTTTCTCCCTCCCCTTCCCCCCCAATGTTATTTTTAGAGAGTGAGGGGGGAGAGCGAAAGAGACGTGGATTTGCTCTTCCATTTACTATGCATTCCGTGGCCGCTGCTTGCTTGTGGCTGACTGGAGATGAGGCCGCAGCCGGTGTGCTGGAGTGGTTAGGCATTCAGTTGGCATTAGTCTTCAGTTGGCATTAGTTACTGACGTGCTCTCAGAGATCAAGATATAATAAAATTGTTAAAAAATATGTACAGGTTCAGGGATGTTATTAAAAATAAGATATATTTTGATTCACTTTTAGTTTTTTCTCATAACTGTAAATTTCTTAAACTGTAATTTTAAGACAGAATAATCTAGTTTTAGAGATGGATGTCTTTGAATAAAGATGTGTTTGATTTAATTATGTCAATTGACCTTTTGCTAGAAATATTTTGTTTCCCTTTAATTGCTTTGCTATCTTACAGTTATTATTATTATTATTTTGGAATAAGTCTGTGTGTCAAACTTTTTTTTTGTTTTTCAAATGGCATTATTTTATTGAGTTTTAATTTTCAGTATTTTTAGTGGATTTGTGGGGGGGGGGAGGGTAGGCCGAGGAAGTGAGCCATAAATTTTAGTTAATTATGATGATTTTGAAACAATTAATTACAATTAAAATACTAATAAATAACCTATTTACGTGTAGCTTTCCCAAGCCTAATCATGAATCTACTCCCCTGTCTTTTCACTTTGGTATGTCAGCTGAGCACTAACTGTTACCTTGCAATGTTTGTCAGACACCTAGTTAGCTAAACTCTTATTTTCCATAATATTATTAAGATTCAAGCATACCTGCAGTATTTCATGCCTGAGATATTTTCTTTTATCGGCATATTCACCTCTTTCCTTTCCAGGTCACCCCGTTCAGTTCTACAGCATGAACAGACCGGTCTCTCGCCATACTCCCCCGACAGTAGGCGGCTCACTGCCCTATCGACGCCCTCCTTCCATCACCTCACAGACCAGCCTTCAGACCCAGATGAACGGAGGACCTTTCTATAGCCAGAATCCAGGTTAGATTTCCTTTTGCCAATTAGACAACTTACCTGGTGAAAAATCTTCAGTCACAGAGAAAAATCCCTTTAGTTACAAATGATTAGCATATGCCAGATGGTTAGTACTAGTGTTTTAAATAAATGGAGGAATGAAGACAAGATTCTTAATACTGTATTTTCCATTTCTTTTTTTTTTAACTTAATACATGGTTTCCATATAAAGTTGTAGAACTTAATTTTTTTGAAAATCATTTTGAATGTGCTAGTGATTATTTGCTTTTTTTTTTTAAATAATGGTGTGGTAAACAATATTTTCTTCCTACCTAATCAGATATCCTTGCTCTATGAATAGCAAATGATGAAAAATGAGTGTACATGGACAGAGTTCATAAGTGGCAAAGTAAAAAGGACATTTTTGAAGCTGCTTTGTGGGAGGGAGTTGTACTGTCTTATTCAATTCTCCTACCAAACCTCTGGGAAACGGACTTGGACAGACTGACTCAGATACACAATCACCTTCAGCTGCATGCATGCAGAAAACGCAATCTCACATGTATTTGGTAGTTTATATAATAACTTTTGCTGCTTCTCCCGAGAGGCTCAGAGCACATCTTAGACTTTTTGGCTGTTGTGGACATGGGGTCTGTTTATGTTTTTCTGGATTTTTGTCAAGAGGCCAGCCAGTTTCTCGCTGGTTTGGCTCAGTGGATAGAGTGTCGGTCTGCGGAGTGAAAGGTCTCGGGTTTGATTCTGGTCAATAGCACATGCCCGGATTGGGGGCTCCATCCCCCAAGTAGTGGGTGTGCAGGAGGCAGCCGATCCATGATTCTCTCTCATCATTAATGTTTCTCTTTCTCTCTTTCTCTCTCTCTTTCCTCCCTCCCTCCCTCTCTCTCCCCCTCTCCCCCTTCCTCTCTAAAGTCAATAAAAGTATATTTTTGAAAAAGAGGCCAGTCAGTTCATGCCATGTTTGATAAACCCTGAATTTAAAATTATAGCCTAAATTTTATGGAGTGGAAATCTGCCTCCTGTGGCTACTACCTTCTGGTGAAACCTTGTTGCATTTGGAGTCAATGTAGAAGAAATATGCTCCCGCTTCATAAATGCAGTTTAAATAATACTTATCATTTGACTCTTACTTTCATACTTATCATTTGACTCTTACAATGATGTGACCATTTTCACCTGTATTTTTACAGGTGAGGAAACTAAGACTGAGGTGATGGACAGATTAGAGTTTGAACTTACGTTATCAGATTCCATGTTCTTTCTGTTTTAACTATTCTACCTACCTTTAAATTAAAAAACAATCCTTCGCCTGGCCGTGGTTACTCAGTGGTTGGGTGTCGAACCAGAAGGTCACGGTTCGATTCCCGATCAAGCCAGATGTCTGAGTTTTGGGTTCAATCCTAAGGGTGGGGCAGGCGGGAGGCAGCCAATCAATGATACTCTCTCATTAATATTTCTATCTCTGCCTCTTCCTTCCTCTCTGACATCGATAAAATACAAACAACAAAACAAAAAATCCTTCTCTCTTCCTCTCGTGTCCTCTTTTGTTGGGAGGAAGATGTCCACCGTGTAATGTGAAGTGCACCAGAGCCTGAGACCTTGCCATTCTTTTACACAGTTACTAGAGGCCCGAGGCACAAAATTCGTGCAAGAGTAGGCCTGCCTTTCCCCGGCTGCCAGCACCGGCTTCCCTCTGGCACCCAGCACCCGAGCTTTCTTCGCAGACCTGGCTTCGTCTGGAAGGTTGTCTGGAAGGACATCAGGTCTAATTAGCATATTATGCTTTTATTATTAGAGACTAGAGGCCTGATGCACGAAATTTGTGCAAGGGGCTTGGCCCTCACAGCTACAGCAGCTTGCCTTGGCTATTGCAGCCCCAGCTTCATCTGGAAGGTCACCCGGAAGGATGTTGGTCGGCTGTCCAGTCTAATTAGCATATTAAGCTTTTATTATTATTATACATAGTGCTCAGTAACACTTGTTAAATGTAAAATGAGGCCCTTGTTCCTTTATTCGAATCCCTTACTGGTTTGGTCTCTCTTGTAGATTAAATGCCAAATTGATAATCTAATGATAGTGTGCCCTGTAGTGTGATTACCGACTGCCTCACTTGAAATATATTTATCTTACTGCTAGCTTTGATCACACTTAGTGGTTTTGGCTGCACCATTCTTTTTAACTCATTTTGAGCTTACTTTTGACAAATCTGTCTTTTCATTCATTCTTTTAAGTCATAGTGTCCCAAACCCATATTTGAATAGGAGCTATTTTGTATCTAAATGCATTTTTATTTTTAACTTGTTGGTTAGATGTGGATTATTTCATCGCTCTCTCCCTGGCCCGCTTAGAAGTATAGACAACTATTGCTCAGGGCCTTATTCCCTTCCTTATCTTTGGAAACAGTGTTGAAAGAGTGTCGGTCCAAAATGGGCTGGTTCCGCCCTGGAGCTTCCAGCTTGGGACAGCCTGTACAGTGCACAGAACGGGTACTGTACCCAGGGGTGTTTCATGCTGTGCATGTGGTAGGGGAAGTTCTATGAGGGCTGTTAAAGCACATATTTATACGTGTTTTAAATATTTTAATGCTTTTTTCTTTATAAGTCTGATTCTAACATACTTGAAAGTATATGTTAAAGCAGAAGAATACCTTACTCTATGGAATGATGATAGTGAAAGTATTTTTATGCCTATGAAAGAACAGGGAATGGAGATTATGAGCCTTCAGCGGAATGTGTGAGACAGTTTAGTTTATTGGCTGTTTTTTTTCCTGTCGTCCTCTGTGTTAATTTCTGCCTTTCTACTCCATGGTTTGGTAACCATTTACAGAGGGTAGCTAGAGCTTTGCTAGCTGACTAATCAGTGCTTTTTCTAAATGAAAAAAAAATATATATATATTAAAAACATGTTCTTTGAAAAGCATTTTTTTTTTTTGCAAGACTTAATATCTTGCAAACCGGTGTTTAAGGCTATTAGGTGCTCCTTCATTTTATTTGCTTCAGCATATCATGTAAGTCTCGTGTATGACTCCACTGGTCTTACAGTGTCCTTGTTTTTCATATTTAAAATGAGAAAACTTATTGTGCTTTTTCAAGTAGCTAAAACCTGATTTAACAAAATGGCCCCAGATATGTGTCATATGAGCTTTTTGTGTGCAGTAGGAGGCTTGTCACGAATGCATGCTCCTCGTGAAGTGAGCTGACAGGCTGGGCTCCATGTGAATATTCACTGGGGTTTTCCATGAGATGTAACTAGCACCACTGTTTCTGCGTTTGGCTTGCGTTTGAAAGGGCAGTATAACAGGAATTAAAATCCTGGACACCCAGTGTCTGGAGTCTAATCGTAGGAGCACGATAATTACTTTTCTAATGAGATTATTTTAGAAACAAGTTGATGAAAGTAATGTTCAGGGTTACTTTGGTTCTCACTGTTTCTTAATCTAATCTAACAGCCAGAGAAACAGCAGCCCCAATTTATCATTCATCTTGTCAGCATTAAGCAGGGTCATTGAAACAGATAGGACTGATCACAAGTTAACAGTTCTTACTCCACTTTAAACATAAATATGAAGCACCGTGGCGTTAAAAAGAATAAATATGTAGACTTATTTGTACACACATATTTACATATAGAAGCCTCGTTGGTAAGTACCTCAGGCAGCTGTAACAGAGTCCAGAGACCCACTGCTCTGGAGGCTGGGAGGCGGAGGTGAGAACCTTCCCCCTGTTCCCCTCACCCTCCCACCCTCAGTCTGCAGACTGCTGCCTGCAGTGTCCTCACTGTGGCGGCAGCGAGAGCTCTGCAGCCTTTCTTTCATGTGGGTCCGAACTCCATTAGTGAGGGCTCCACCCATGGCTTAATCACCCCCCAGAGGCCCATCTCCAAACACCATCACGCTAGGAATTAGGATTTCAGTGTATGAATTTTGGGAGAATATAAACATTCAGTCCACTCTCTCTGAAAATCAATGGGAAAAAAAATCCTAAAAAAAAAGTCTACTTAGAAAAAGATGTGAAGCACCTAATGGTTGATTTTTCCGAGAACCAAAAGGTCTTTGTTTCTAATTGGAGGAGAGGCCGAGACTGGAGTGGGAAAGGTCCTACTTTCCTGTCACAGGAGGTTGGGACGGGTGCCGACAGAAGAGGACGTCTCACCTTATCTGATGTGAACATTCATGACATTGCACTTCTCTAGTGCCGCTTCTGTCTGCTGCTGTTTCTCATCTGCTGTCTCTGCTGTCTTGTCTGTTCATTGGCTCTTCTTCCCCGGATTGGACCGCAGGGCAGTGTGAACAGATCCACAGTGGTTTCGAGCTTCAGAGGGTGGGAGACAGGCATACAACTTACAGATTTATCACCAAGAAATGGGACTTTAGGGAAAAACCTAACCAAAGAGTATCTTTTGAAGAAAGATAGGGATTTTGAAGGGTATACTGTTCTGCCCCTTAAATCTAGATGTGCTTCCTGATTTCCTGCTAACCTCTTGTCTGCAGGAAGCTGTGTTCTCCCGGCATTTACCCACAACATGCCATCTCTCCTGATCTCTCCCAGATCTTCCTCTCAGTTTTTCTCTCACACTTAACCCAGCCTTTCCAGTTGCCCCCACATCTCTGCCCCTGTCACACCATCATCTCGCCCTCACCTGCTCCTCAGCGCCCGTTCCCCTGAACTACCTGCCAAGGTTCATGTGGTTCAACGGCACCTCCACCTTCATCGCTGGGAGAACTGAGAATCTGAGAATCATCCTTAGCTGTTGCTCTCCTTCCTGTGTTAGCCAAAGCCTTGGACGTGGTCTTCCTCTGCACTGTGTTACGAAGTTCTCTCCTTTCTGTTCCTGCTGCACCCCCCCTTTTTTCGGTGCCAGGTTTTCTGCATACATTTTTTTGTTTTGGAAATCTTATTTTCAACCTCTCTGTAAAGCAGGTTGCATTATCTATTTTTTAAAATGTCACATTTATGGAATAGGCACAAAGAAGTTAATTAATCTGCTGTTCCAAAATCAAGGAAGTGGTGAATCAGGTTATTTGATGTTGGGTGACATAAAGTCCAATCTCTTTCAATTAAGAAGTCTTTCACCTAACAAAGAAGGTGTCTCTCACTTTCATATCCACCTGTTCTTTCTGTGCTTTGTACTTTCTCTCTGGGGGATCTTATGCGAGCCATGAGGAGGCTGCTCACCTCTAAGCCTCTGTCCTCACTTGCTTCTCAGCTTGTCTTTCTCAACTCTTGTCTGCTTGTCAATCCAGCTCCATTTCCTCAAGTCACATCTAGTCTTCCTACTGCCACCTCCACTAACACTACCACGTCTCACCAACCATCACCACCTCCAGGAAATTGCTACAAATAATTGTTGGGTTAAAATCACTATTTTGTTTATGTACCCAGTTAGAATGTGATCTCTTTGAGGGTGCTGACTCATTCATTTTTTAAGTTTTATTATTCTTAACTGTAGTTTGGAGTTATTAAAGTTATTCTCTCTTTATAAGAAGACTAGAGGGGAAGGTGATGCTCCCATCACATTTCTGCTGCTGCCACTGCCGATAGCATAAGCCTTGGCCGGTTCTGGTTACCTGAGGCTTGGCTGGCCCTGGGCGGCTGGGCAGCCCTCATCTGAGGTTTGCCTGCTCCTTGGGCCGGCCCTGGGCTGCTGCGGGGGCGGAGGGGACTGGGCACCACCATCTTGTGGCTTTGAAGGTGTGGCAGTCAATTAGCATATTCCATGCCTATTGGCTGTGGGTGCCACCATCTTTGTGAGGGTGTGATGGTCAATTAGCATATTCCTCTTTATTAGATAGGATTCTTGTCATACTTTATATCCATTCTGAAGGAAACCATAACTGTAAGGTTAATCCTGGGAAATAGTTTGGCACATACCTGGCTTATCTGTGTGTTTACATACATCAAATATTCGTTGCAGGCTTACTAGTGCTAGACCAGGTGTTTGAGATAGAGGGAAAGGCACAGAGGGAGGGGAGAATGACTGGAATGAGGCTCACATTTTTCTGCAGGGCCAGGGAGAAAATGTCCCTGCGTGAGCAGGTGGTATGAACTGGGACTATGAAAAATTTTAAGGACAGAGATCTGACTCTCAGAATGGTTTTGATATTGGTCTCTTAGAGTGCTTGCCACTTTAGTAGGAAGTCAGTAAATATTTATTTAATGAATAAAAAAACTAATTTATTTGCCTGTTAATGTAATGAAATATAAATTTAAAATGTTGGGATATAATGAGTTTTTCCCTTTTACTGACAAATATTTAAATTTGTAACCATCAAGGTAGTTTACCGAAATGCAAACTATTTATTGTAGTCTGAAGAAATTCTTTCTTTGAGAAGCCTGCTATTGACATGAAAAGCTCAGTTTGCGTTAGATATTAAGAATAGGTCTGTATGGATGAGTGAATGCTTCCTGTTGTAATTTTTAAAAACTCTCCTAATACTTTGTTTTGTGTGTTGATGAATTACCCCTCTAAAGAGGATCCTTAATATATCTTACAACATGTTCGTGCATAGTGGTTTCCCTCCTTATGTTTGTTTTATTGTATTATCCTTTTCTTTTAATGTAACTCGCCCTTACCCCTTATCCTCCACACCTTTTTTGTTTTTACAGTATCTCTTGCTCCTCCTCCTCCCTCCATTCTACAGGTAACTCCTCAGTTACCTTTAATGGGATTTGTGGCCAGAGTCCAAGAAAATAGTAAGTTTATGTCTTCCTTTATGCTGTAGATCAGATTGTAGGCATAAATGTCATTTATATGTGATTGGCTAAATATCCATTTGCTGATACTTCAAGAATTTGAATATTATGAATAACTCTCTACGTGAGCAGCTAGTAGGGATGATAAAATAACATGAAATATAACTTAAGGTCTGGTAGTGAAAAAAAAATTATAAGGCACATGTAAGAAAAGAAAGATCACACCTGAGATGTTCATCACTAGCTATCCCGTTTTTTCCCTCTGGGATGCTCAAACACGTAGCCTCGTTTTTTACCGCTGGAGTTCAGGGTTTTGTGGCTGGCCTGAGAGTTGTCCTTTGGTCCTGTGATTCCAGGTGTGAAACGGCCAGGCCAGGTTAGGTCCCAGGGGACCACATTGCCTCTCTCTTTCCTAAGAGGCCTCGTAGATTGGCAGCGAGTTACCAGAGGCTTGTGGTCTGGTGTGGAATTCTGCAGGATCACATTACAATTTTATGGACAAATTGAGTCTTCTCCTAGGGAAGCATTAAGGAGTCTCAGGAGACTGATGTCTGCACAGCAGGAGGCCTGTATCAACATTCAGTGATGAACTGCCCAGAGACCAGTGAACGTAGTCTGACGGGGAGATGGCTTCTCTGTGAGCAGTCTGCCTGAGGACCTGTCTTTAATCAGGAGGCTGCTTGATGGGCATGGAATTTGAACAAGGGAAATCACATTATAGAAAGACTTACTGTCGTCAGGCTGAAGTAGCCCGTTCGCATCTAGAAACAGGGATGGCCTCCCCCGTGGGACAGAGGATGTGCACGCTGTTGCTTAGGACCCCTGCTCCTTGGGACGTGGGCAGTGCCATTCCTAGAATGTAAGCTCTGAGAGCAGGGGCTTTTCCGGTTTTGTCCATGGGCTGTTTCCCCAGCACTTAAGAAAGCATCCGACACAGCGAACACTTTCAGTCCCTCCGGTTTATGCTTCCCTCGATAACGAATGCCCCGTTTTGACACATTTCTTCCTGTGTTTTAACTGGTGAGGGTCCAGTTCCACTAGGGGGAGGGCTCCCTCTGTCTTCCAGGTGCCTTCGCATCTCTACTTGCCAGTCTCTGACAACAGCTTATGTTACTTGAGTGGAGCGGAGGGTATTCCACGAGCACCTCTTTTCTAATTTCTCCCCATAGTCATACACATTTCTCACCTACAAAGTGTAGAAAAGTAAGAAACTTGGCGTATGAGGTGTGCTGTGGTTGATTTATACAATTACTGGAATCGACATAGCAGCACTTATACATTCAAATGCATGTTGTCCTCTTCAAAACATTCACCTTGGAAAGATACATACCTATCTTTTGGGATTATCATAGTTTTCTGAAGTCACTCTGTATTAAGATTGATGTTTGCAGGAAGTTTGGGATTATTTGGAACCAGTTATGCTGGGCTAAGTAGTGTAGTAATGATCCCGTTATTCTTCTTAAAACCCTCCCGTGGCTCCCCCTGGCTCTTTGGATAAAGTTCAAACTGTTGCAAGGCCCTTCCTGCTGAGTCCTCTTCAGCTTCCTCAAGCCTCTTTCTGCTGAACTTCGGTCAGTTCTTTGCTCTCTTCCCTTTGCATTTGTTTTTTCCTTCACATCTGACATGAAATATCCACCCCCACTCCATCCCATCCCCTAGACGTTAACTCTTACTCATTCTTGCAGGTTTCAGAAACCATGTAAGAGGGTAGGTCTACTGCTGTATTTTCCATAATGACTTAAAGCACTTACGGCACTTAATTATAAACAAACGTCCGGCTGTCCATGTCTCCAAGACTTTTGCTCACTGCTCTATTCCCAGTGCTGAGTGTAGTAAGTACCTAACCATGGTAGGCTTTCAGTGGATGTTTGTTGAGGGAATAATAATGAACTTTACCTTAAAGTTAGTGTGTTTATCTAATCCATAGTATTGTAAGCTTTTAAGATAATAAACATTGGCCTTCCGATTTCTGCTCTTCCACTTACTTCTGTAGGCATGAAAGCCAGTTTTCACAGTTATAAATCAGCCCTCAGGCAGTTATTAGAAAAGGTAAAAATATGAGCAGTGGCAACATCTTTGAGTAATTTGGTAATTTCTCAAGGTGATTGTTTTGAAAGACAGAGTTCATTTGGATGTATATTTTTGTGGAATTGTTTAAATGCAAATAGGAAATATTGTTGATTCTTACCCCAACTACATATAATTTGTCAGAAACTTTATTAAAATCACATACATGTTTTGTTTGTTAAAAACACACATTGGAACTAAAAGAAATTCTTGTAATGGGTAAAGTTTTAAAGTTCATAAAGTAGAAACATTAATAAGTAGAGATGGGAAGAATACTGGGATAGGGCAGAGCATGAAGTTGATAATCCTCACCAGGCCAGCAATCTTCTAAAATTCATTTGATTCAATCAGTAGGTTTAGAGAAAAAAATAGAAAATGAACAGATTGCTGAGAGAATTTCACAGAGAGAGTGCTGGTCCTTCACGAATGAGAATGTGTGCTGTTCAGTAAAATGGGACAACTGATCAGTGCAGCTTTCTTCATTCGGTTTGTTTTGTTGAGCTGTGCTCGGGCATATCAACTATTTTAAAAGCTTTGAGTTCCTGCGTTTGGAGATGATATTTAGCCATTACTATATGTTGACACCTGAGCTGTGGAAGCAG
>JAAGEH010000022.1:4320788-4385129 GCA_011751065.1 Lasiurus cinereus
CCGGGGCCGGGGCGGGGGCCGGGGCCGGGGCGGGCGGCGGCCGGAAGAGCGGTGCGTGCTGCGAGGCGCTCTGCAGCCGGGCGATGGTGCTGTACTTGACGAACACCGGGGCCGCCGAGCCGCCCGAGGGCGCGGCCTGGCTGGGCAGCGGCGGGGGCGGCGGCGGCGGGGGCGGAGGGGGAGGGGGCGGGGGCGGGGGCGGGGGCGGGAGGGGCGGCGAAGGCTGCGAGGCCGTGTAGGGGCTGGCGAGCTTAGGTTGGGGGGATAAGGGGGTCATAAGGGAAGTGTAGGATCGATTCATGGAGTCCATTCTGGCCTAAACGGAGCACAAAAGGGGGGGAGAGAGAACAGCAAGTTACCGGGGTCCGCTGCCAACGGTAAGCACAAAGGGCAAGGGCTCATGCACGACAGGGCGCGGCGAGGGCCGGGCAGTCTGCTACCCACACAACTGGGACACTGACTGCCCCAGCCCAGCAACAACTTCCCGTTTCCATGTGTCTGAGTGCGGGCTGTCCCAATGGGGGCCCCCCCTGAGCACTGGCCCGCCCAGCCCTGGCCGGGACATGGGCCGGCTGGGGGTCAGCCCATGCCGCCTCCAGGGCAGGCAGTGCCTGGCAGGGACATGGGCCGGCTGGGGGTCAGCCCACGCCGCCTCCAGGGCAGGCAGTGCCTGGCCGGGTGCAGGAGTGCTGGCGCAGGGCCTTCTGAGAACGAGGGTGGCTTCTGACGCCACTGAGCCGACACGGAGCGTGAAGATGCTCAGCGGGCATGCAGTCACACCGGAGTGAGCGAGCTTGACACACACACTCATGCTCATGTGAGACACATCCAACACACACAGAAGTCCATCCAGCAATGCAGGTAAAGAGGGGGCACTCTTTACACTTTACTGGAAAATGCACAAGGAAATGCTCACAGCTATCACAGCAGAAGACCTAACGTCAGACAGACAGAGGCAGAGGACAGTGAGAAGCAGCTTTGGAAGCAGCTTTGGAAGGCTAAAGGAGATGTATCAAGAAAGGGGAGCTAGACTTTGCCAACAACCCGCTGGCCAGCCACACAGCACCTCTTAGCGCGGCCCAAATGATCGCACCGGCTCACTGATTTCATGGAGCTCCTCATGCGTGGATGTGGTTCAAGGATGTTTGAAAAGAGCAAGAAGGACCCTTGATGAATAACTTTGGGTACATCTTTAGGCTCTTTGAATATCCTATGAAGATCCAAGTTAAAACCACTTGTTTTCAATTATGAATGAAACCTAATTAGCATGTGGGAAGCTGAGGTTAGTGGACTAGAAGGCTCATTCATTACAGGGCTGACTTCTCTTGCTCATCAGGACACTCGAATGTTTTGAAAACTGCACATCGAAGTGAAAGCATTAGTCTGCAAGGCTCGGTTACAGGAGTCACCCAGGTTAAAGTGTTTCCACAGAGCAGCCCCTGACCTTAACTTGGCCCTGTCTTGGCTGCTGCAGGGGTACAGACCTTCTCATCTGGCACCTGGGACTGAGGTAACAGAAGAAACACAAGAGGATCAAGACTCCAACACGTCGGCACTCCGCACCGCAGGGCGCACGCTCTGAGCGGCAACGAGACTGCCCTGCTCGATCACGGGCACGCGACCCTGTTTCCGTGGCCTTTCGTTTAAAGGCACATGCAGAGCACCGTTTAGTAAGGTGAAGACTTCCCTTCAGCGTCTGCAGTGTAAACCTGCTTCTCTACCGCATACACCGAGCCATTAGCACCAGAAAGGGGGCCACTCTATCCAAATTAAGTGGAGAAAGGAGAGGACTATTTCTGAAAGTTTCAGCCTCTGATAAGGAAATTAAACTATAAGTGCTTTGAGAATTTAGGCCATTAGAACCAATTCTCAAATATTTACTTCTAAGAGGCCTCCTCATTGGGTTACTAATGCCTCCTCCATCCTCCTGGAGGTAAATACTAAAATAAAGGAATAAACCCAGGGAAAACCACCATTTAATTCTCATTAGTGAATGTCCTTGCATAAGTGATTCAGACCAAAAGAACAAACAAACAAAAAAAAAATCAAAATTATTATTGGGTAAGAACAAAATGGCCAGGCCAAATGTGCCACTGGGTCCTCAGTGGTGGCGCGAGCAGATGACTGCGGCCAGGACACACCCTCGCCCACACGCTTGAGGCAATTTGATGTGGTATCTTACAGTCGTCTAAAGAACCTCTCCATTTCTTTACATAGTCTTGCAATCATCAGTGGCACTGAACAAACTACTATGCAAGGCTTAGGGATCCAAAATTTTAAGGGGATTAATTTCAATGTAGCCTTCCACATATACGATAATAGGAGAAAATTCATCCCTGTGTACGGAAGCGTCAAAAAGCATAGAAGATGATAAGGGGTCTGAATAAACTAATAATACACAAAGAAACAACCATTCGCAGCAAGATCAGCACTGGCACTGAATGGTGTTGCTCTCCTCAAACAGATTTAGGAGGAGGAGGAGGAAATGGATATTTCTTAAAATGTGAGCCACTGAAAAGGAGTGACACGGCCAGGGTTTTTTGTTTGTTTTTCCCAATCAGAGTCACGAGAGCCCATTCACAAACACTCATTTCTGAGGAGAAACCAGAGAAGGCATCTACCACGTAGAGCCAGGAAAGATCCGCAGGGAAGGAACAGAAGAGCAGAAGCGAAACCCCCGGCCGCCACGGGCTTCCCGCTGCGGAGACCCCGGTACCTTGCTGGCCTCCTCCAGCTGCGTGCCTCGCTTCCAGGCCTCGGAGAAGATGGAGCTCACGATGCTTTGCGAACGGGCGTGTCCTGCTGGCTGGGCGTCGGACACGCCACTGTCAGACTGAGCCGAGTGATTTGACTGAGACTCTGTTTGAAATATATTTCCAAAAACAGATTACACACATCAGCCTTCTGACAGTATGAACATGTACATTCAGACAGATCTTTTACACAGAGCAGGTGCTTTATAGAAGAGCAACAAGTTACTCAGGCATTTCATATAAAGCACCACCCATATTTTCCACTAGAAAACTTCCCTTTACTTTAGGGGCTAATAGGAAATCTTGATTCTTTTAAAACAATTCACCATAAGAGACTGATAATTATAATAAAAGGCTCATATGATATTATTGGTATCCTGCCAATCTATCTTGGAAGAACTCCTAGCAAATAAGAAAATGAAACATTAATAGAGCAGTGAATTTTTTTTCAATTTTGTCTTCATTACATCAAAATTCAGTCTTTTTGTATATCCCTGCCCCAGGCCATCCCTGAGAGTACTCACTCACGAATTTAGATCTACACGTGACGATCACATCCTTGTCCCCTGCAATGAGTAGCACTTAGAATTTGACTCCCGAGTGTGAAGTGTGTTTCCTAGGGCTCAGGCACTGGCACCACAGGGCAGCAGTGCACTGACAGCCCGGCCTTCTGGCAAGGCACGAGGCCAAGTCTTCAGGGGAGCAGGGCACGGCTGAGGGGACAGGGCAATCTCAATGGCTCCCAGGGCCAGGCGACTGGGAAAATGACTGGACTGGAGTCCTAGTCAGGTGAGAGAACCATGCAGAAGCACCTGACATCTTACTGCCTGACATCTGGTAGAGATGCCAATGGTATGGCTGGCTAGTCCTACCCAATCACTCTCTGAGATGTGGATATGAGATTGCCCAGGATACTGTTCCCTCTAGCAAGTAAAACAAACCCAAACAAACAAACACAAAGCTCATGTACCTATTTCTTATAGCTTAGAAATTAGGTTGGCTGTTTTTAGGAATCCTGCTGAAGCAACCAGGTCTATTAGCAGGCTACAGCGACCTGCATATTGCTAGTAAACTGGCCAGTGGCTTTTCACGCTACCTGGGATGCTGGAGGAACTGGATCCTGACTTAATGCTGGAGCTGGATAAGGAAGTCCAATCACAAGCAGACTCTGTCCTCTTTAAGGCTTCTTGGTAGTTCATGTAGAGCTGCTTCCCATACTAAACAGAAGCAGTAAATGAGGACATCTGAACTTCACAGGGCATGACACAGCCGGGTGAGGCAGAAAAGGGGGTACATTTCCGTTTACTGATTCATAGTCTATATTAAAATTAATACCTAATCATCTTTCAAAAATACTTTTAATAACAGTAAATTATAATCTTATTTTTCTTCATTTTTACAAAGGCAGCAAAAGTTAACACTTGATTGTATTCATTATCAACATAAAGTTTTTTTCAGTTATTTCTCAAGCAACTTTGATTTTATAGCTATAATAAATTTTATTTCCAGTTACTTAACATAATCACCTTCAAAATGTGCTTTAAAAGACTTAAGACTTTCATAGAGCAGTTTTAGGTTCAGAAGCTCCAGAGATTTCCCATACACTCCCAGCCACTGAACATGCACAGCCTCCCCGTTACCAGCACTCCCCGCCAGAATGTACATTTGCTACCATCAGTGAGCCTATACTGACATCATCATCCCCCAAAGCCTGTAGCTGGTCTTAGGCTCACTCTTGGTGGTGTACATCCTGTGGATGTGGACACGTGAATAATGACATGTTCCCATCATTATGTTCATACAGAGAGTATGAATATTTTCACTGCCCTAAAAACCCTGTACTCCGCCTTATTCATCCCCCCCTTCCCCCCCTCCCTGAGGCAATTTCTTTTGTCTAGGCTGAACTCTGCTACATAAGAATCATATAATACACACTCCAAAGACAAAATAAATCACTTTTGACGCTACACAAGCTTTTACTAGCAGTATTATTCCACAGATACCAACTATTAAAAGTTTATGCCTAGCCCCAAAGGAAAAAAAAAGATATTTAAAACATAAGGCCTGAGAAAACCAGACACTGGCAAAATCATAAACATGAAACAACCAGAATAATTATCCTGACAATCAAAACCATATAATTAAGTACCTCATTATTCTGGCACTAAATCCAGAGAAATCGTACCTTTGCAATGCGGATACCATTGACCCACTGGTGCAAGGTCCTCACATCATCACAACAAAGGTATTTGATGTACTGAGACTTCTTCTGGATCTGGGGGTGCTGCAAGATTAAAGACAAAGTTAAACGGAGTCTGCTGGAGAACTAAGCGTACTTTTCAGCGGGGGGCTGCAAAATGCAAGTGCTAGAACAGATTTTAAGTGGTTTTTACTCCACTGGGCCACAACCACTTGTTCTCTGGGAAGAAAGCCCTAAATCACACTCAGTTTTGGATGTAATGACTGTTAATTATGATTTCTCTTTTTAGTTATTCTGAACATTTTTTAAATGGCTATATTTTACCTGAAGTATTTAAGTTATGTTCAATTACAAGAGGTTTTAAAAATTCTCTAACCATCTTCGTTTGTTGTGGAAACCCATGACATCAATAAAATAAGTAATAAGTTAACAATGCAGCAGAAATATGTGGGCACATGAAACAACCAGAATAATTATCATGACAATCAAAACCATATAATTAAGTACCTCATTATTCTGTCATCAAAACAATGTATATTTGCACTGTTAAAGATCGGGCTCTCTCAGAGAAATGTAAATTCATTTATTCTATTCTATACATTGTTTTAGAGCTCAGTTCCTAGGATAAGACATTTAATACCAATTTAGTCATTGAAAGCTACAGTCAGTTTTAACCATCACCCTTAACAATCAGATATGGAGCAAAACACTAACAGTTTTTTCTCCTGATAATATAGGCTCCACCCACAGCCTGGTTTGGAATACATGCCCTTCTCCTCACGAATCACATTATAACCAACCACCATAGCAATCTTGAAAGAGCAGAGGACAGGCAGAAGAGCATATACTTTTCTGTAAGAGGAAGGGGAATTTCATTCATTCATTAAACAAATTCTTATTGAGCTACAGCCATTTGCCAGATGCTTCAGTAGCTGCTGGGATACAAAACAGAAGAGGCCACAGCTTGTGCGGAAGATAAGATGGGCTGAGTGAAAAGCTTTCGATAGCTGCCAACTCAAAGAGCTGCCCTCCATCTCCTGCTTCCCTGAGACACTGCTCACCAGCAGCGTTCAAACATCTGAACAAGGGGCTCCAGGCTGGCCCTGCGCCTTTACTCCTACCCCTCCCTTTCCGGTGATTGACAAACCATTCTTGACTGATTCCTTCCATTTCCTGAGAGTAGGGCTAAAACCAAGGGTGTTCCACTGTAGCGGTGGTCCTGCCTGAGACAGTGTTTTTATCAACACAACATCAGAGAAAATCAAAGAGAAACTATCCTTTATCCTTCTCTCGTCATCTCTAACCTAGGAATCAAAATAACACCCTGAAGAGTATTATATGATAGGATTGTTTGAGTGTTTGCAGATTACTTGCTAGTTTAAAATTCATTTTAGGACCTCAAAAATTCTCAGCCTCCCAGGTAATAAAGGCATTCATTCAATAGCCTTCATATGGTCATTCAGGCAATATCGTAGGAGAATGCCCGTTCGACTAATATAATGTTATTTTATTAAAAGTGGTGTTTATTGAGCACCAGCATTATGCTAAATATTCCACATATATTACTGCACTTCATCCTCATGAAAACCCTATGAGTCACATACAATTACCTCCACAATCTGAGAAGAAATGGAGACCCAAAGGGGTAAGTACCACTTTCAAAGTTATTTGCCAACAAGTGAAAGAATCAGGATCTGAAATCATGCAATCTCGTTTCAGGATCCACGCTATTAAATATTATGCCATATTACTGCCTTATAAATGGCGAAATTTTCTTCCAAATTTGCTGCCTCTCTTCTCTTTTCCCTAATACTATTCCACCACTTTTAAAATCGCACAAGAGCTAAGAGCAAGTATGGAGACAGTCTTTGCTAAAAATCAGAAGCTTTGCATTTAAATGATTAAATACTCCAAAGAGAACATATAATGAAATTGCTTCCAAAACAAATGAATGGCTATACCAAAAAGGTCATTATTTCATTTCAAAAATGATGCTGATTTGGAACATTTGCATTCTTCAATAAAAGATAAAAATTTTGAGAATAAAAACATTTAAGAATACAATAAATTCTGGATTACTGTTGTGCTATTTGATTATATTTTTCTGTTTATGTCAAACATTAGATTGAGACTAATAATTTCTAAAACTCTGTACCTAAAAGTGATGCTATAAAATCACAGTCCAAATGCCAAAGGAAAACCACTGAATGTATACTAACCATTTACTACTTTGGAAACACATATAGGCTTGAAAATTAGTTCCCTCAACTAACATGCAAGAAGCAAAAAAATAAAAACATGCAATATTCCACCAACTCTAATACTTTTGATCGTTCTAAACCTCAAAAAAATAAAAGAAGGCTTTAGAACAAAAATATTCTTACCCTAAGAATTCTATAAGCTGCAAAAGGAATTACGATAATACTGCAATAAATACCAACTGTTGGTGAGGATGTGGAAAAAAGAAAACCCTTTTATACTGTTGGTGGGACGGTAAATTGGTGCAGCCACTATGGAAAACAGTATAGAGGTTCCTAAAAAAATGAGGAATACAGCCGAAACAGGTTTGGCTCAGTGGATAGAGCGTCGGTCTGGGGACTGAAAGGTCCCAGGTTTGATTCTGCTCAAGGGCATGTACCTTGGTTGTGGGCACATCCCCAGTAGGGGACGTGCAAGAGGCAGTTAATCGATGTTTCTCTCTCATCAATGTTTCTAACTCTCTATCCCTCTCCCTTCCTCAATCAATAAAATATAAGAAAAAAAATTAGGAATACAAGTACCACATGATCCAGCAATCCCTCGGCTGGGTATCTACCCAAAGAACATGAAAACATATATTATGCACTCCTATGTTCACTGGAGTATTGTATACAAATAGCCAACATGTGGAAACAACCTAAGTGTCCATGGACAGATGGGGTTGTGGGTCACATGTGAGGCCTGGCCATCTGTGACTATAACGTGAGCCAGCCTGAGAATACGCTGATATGTGGAAATGGGACAGGAAAAGACAGAAAGAATTTAGGTTCTCACTGACAATCTGAGTTATTAAGTAACTAACTCTTACTGTCATGTAATAAGATCCCCCAAATAAATTTTACTTATTTGGGTTAAGTTTACTAATATTTACAAGAAATTAAAATTTAGAAAAACTTAAAATACGAGAGTATACAAATACACATTTTACTACATAGGAGAGCAAAGGTACTTCACATGTCATATAACCCCTCTGGGAACTCCATTACACATCTGTGAGAGAGTGTGAGTGTAAGAGGCAAAAACATCTTAGCATTGGCAGAAGAGTAACTATGACATCATGGACCCCTTGTCAGGTCCTCAGGGGCTCCCCGGGGGCCTCAGGCCTCATTTTGAAAATTGCTGATTAAGCTACCTCCTTCTACTGACTTAAAGATCATTTGCTGCTGTCACCTAAATGATACAGCGGTATTCCCCAAGGAAGGATTACCTACAAAAGGGTTACACCTGATTTTATCAAAGCAATAAAAACTCCACCCTAAAACACTAAACAAACACTACTAGTACCCCAAACTTAAATGACAATTCTCAGAAAAGCAAAATCAAACCATGACATAAACATGTAAACCTAAGAGATACCAAAGGGTTACTAGGATGGAGCTAATGAGAAAGACATAATCATCTCCATAATTACCCAGGATTTTTGTAAGTTGTTTTTATTAGTGCCCCAACAGATCACTAAAACTTCACTAAAAATATCAATTCTCAAAGTACAGATATAATTGGTGGGAGTAGCTCAAAAATTTGGATAAAGGAGAGGGGAAAAAAACCCTAACAACAACTCAGACAGGCAATAAAACCTGCATGGATTACCTACATGCATGGATTACCAGGGTGAGTGTGTTTCGGGAGGAGACAGAGGTATTTATGGACCAGAGATCAGTCCACTTTGACCACAGTGCCCTCTGATGGTTCTGCTGATTTAAGAACAGAAGAAAAACTAAACCACGTAAAATTTTATGTCCCAATTTATTTGGCTCTGATCTAAGTTTTCCTAAAATAAGCCTACTATGAAATAAAAACCTCTAATTTATAATCTAACCCATTTTATATATTATGACTCAAAGTTTACGATCTGGTGTCCATTTCTTAGTGGCATCAATCTAATAAGAGCCACTTAGCTAAGCATCAGCTGTAGTATAGCACATTATTCACTATCCTTCACGATTCCTTTAAAAATCCATAGAAAAAAAAACTAAACCAGTATACTCGATGAAGATCCAAACTATTCTAAAATGTCCAACAACACAGTCTATGTCTAACATCAATTAAAATTCCTGAAAAGAGGTACATGTTTACCTTCAGCACCAGACAACAGTCTGTTGGGGCTTTGTATTTGTTCCGGTAGTCCTGTCCGTAATAAACATTGACATGATCCAGCTGGAGAAAGCACACCAGATCCCGAGAAACCTAAGATAAAACACAGCCAAATGGATAAATTAACAATAATTTGTAAGCAAGCAAATACTATAACTGGTAACAGTTTCTAGTAGAAAATGAAAATTTTACCATGTAGAAATTACTGCTATTTTACAGAAGAAAAGACAGTGAGATTCTTTATGTTTCTTTTTTAACCCAGGATGCAACAAAAAAGGCCGTTCCTTTTACTGTCTTGCATTTACAATTAACACAGACTTGCTTGGAAAAGGGTGGCATATTAAAGAAACTTTAAATATAGTATATTAAAAATAATCTAGTATAATAGAGCTCTCTGGAAAGAACAAGAAAATAATGCAGTTCAGTGTCTGTCCACACATATCTCCATGACAGTAATTCTCAAGTCGGGGTAACCTTATCAGTTAAATAGGGGCAACAGTAGATACTTCTCGGGGTGGCAGTAAAGACTGGAAGAAGTGATACAGTGAGGAGCTTAAATCAGTGCTGGCCCCCCATAAGCACAGAAGCGATAAGTAAGGCTGAAACATCTGTAATCCCAGAAAGCTATTCTCCCCAAACAACAAGCAGCAAAAACTACTCTGGTAGAAGTCCCAAAAAATAATACAGAAAAGGATGGTTTCAAATTTGGCAAGAGAATGGAGATGGGCCCAACTAATGGGCAGAGGGCGAACATTTTCCAGTTTCTTCTTCTTTATAACAGAGCAGTAAACAAAGCAATGTTCTGTGTGTCCTACAGAAGTTGAAACAAATCAGAGCCTGGATTCACCTTGTCAGCATACGCACTGCAAATTAAAATCAATGAGCACAATGCAGAACTCAAAAGCCAGCAGAAGGTACACACCTTCGCTTTTCCTTTAGGGACATAGTAAATACCAGATGCTCGCAAGAGAAAGTAACGCTTTTTCCAGGACTTCTTGCCATCATCTTTCAACCAAAGGACTCCTTCAATTTCTGGTACAGTTACAGAACTTCCACAAAAACATTCCTAAAAAAAGATAAGTTGGAAAGACATATGATCCTTGGATTCTCAGAACAAAGCTGTGTTTACTCCTGTGAAATGCGTGACACTGTAATTAAACCAAAATGGCTTTGTATTAAAACCATGCTATTAATTATACCTCAATCAGAACTTTCTATTTTAAACATAATATGATTTCAGAACTGCTTTAGCAGTCCTGTGAAATTTTACCTAATATACAGTTTTGAAGAAACAGATGAAATGTCAACTGAGTTGCATATAAAGACACTTAATTGCATTTGTAAACAGCAGTTATATTAAAGTGTCAGAACTAATATAAGCATTGAACTTTATATTTTTCCAAATTAATAACAGATTTAGATTAGCTGTCGAGCTAAATAGGAATGCATTTTAAAAGAAAGTAACATGCTAAGTGAATGATTACAAAAAGCAACCATGTATTTAGTAAACATTTTAGAAATACTCAATAAAGATTACCATAGGACATATGGAGCCTAAATTAATTTCTCTCGCCTTGTACAGAAAAATTAGGAATTATAAAAAGGATTTTTCTTAATTGTAGCAAGTAGCATATAAAAAGCTAAGTGCTGATCTTCACTTTCCTAATTGCCTGTTGTAAGTGAACATTATTCAGGTTTTCAAACATATGAATGTGTTTGGTCTTAGGTCTCTTAAATTAGCAAAAGCCAAAAATTCAATATGAATTTGTTTTACTACTCTTCAAAAGAAGGAGATATATGTATTTTAAAAAATGATTATGCTTGCAAACATTTAGTAAGACTAAGGCTTGAAATATTTTGTAAAAAGCTACTCATATTCAAATTTATCTCTGGGGAAGCAGGTAAAACAGCACAATCATATGCTTCATTGTCCTGCCTTTTTTTCCCACTCATCAGCTCCCCAAAAGCTCATGCCCTTTTTAGTACACCAGCTGAACTCTCTCCATCAGGCTATAGGAAAAGATAGTCTTCTGTAGTTACAGTGCACTGACATAACTGACTTATAAAAAATGGTGGTTAACATTTCAATATTATAACGGCAGAGTGAAGAGTCATACCTCCAACAGCACTTCTTTGTTCCTATCTGCCATCTCAGCTGTTTCCTTTTTCCCCAGAAGATAGTTCTGGAAAAATAAATAAGTGAAAGTTAAAGGAGAAACACATTCTATTATTCCCTTGGCACAAGAGCATATGTGAATTCTTCTAGAGATACAGCACCTCTGTGTCAGTTCCCGGCTGTGCAGAAGAGAAGGAACACTCTTTGGAAAGCAACCTGTGCAGGGACACCATCATTACACGGCTAACAGTGGCTTCCTCCTCACCTCATTCATTCATCTTCAACTACTCAACGTAATGCTCTCCCCCAAACCCTGAGGTAATACTACATGCCACAATATTATGTTTTGATACATCTAATGAAAGTTGTGTTTACAGGACCTGAACGATTTATAAATTAAGTATGACAAAGAAGGCAAATTTCCTTAAAATATGCTGAGCGTAACTGATCCAGATGCAGAAAATGTAATTCTATGTTCTGGGTTGTAAAGAAGAAATCCCAAATTCTCTGAGACTACCATAATCTCATTTTGGTGACTCAACTAAAATATGAATTCTAATTATTAGCCTTATGAAAAAATGTTCAACAATAAAAAGGTCTATCCATATTCCCAAATGTGTATTGATGTGTAATGATAAAGCCACCTGAAGGATGTCTGCTTAATACCTATTTTTATTTTATTTTATTGATTTTTTACAGAGAGGAAGGGAGAGGAATAGAGAGTTAGAAACATCGATGAGAGAGAGACATTGATCAGCTGCCTCTTGCATGTCCCCTACGGGGGATTTGCCCGAAACCAAGGTATGTGCCCTTGATCGGATTCGAACCTGGGACCTTTCAGTCCGCAGACCAACGCTCTAACCACTGAGCCAAACCGGTTTTGGCTGCTCGATACCTTTAACACTGCTACTATTTTTCCTCATTGCTACTTTTTACAGTGGGGCTGTATTCTGTTGATTTTTATAATACTAGAGGCCCAGTGCATGAGATTCAGTGCGGGACCCCTCAGGGGATGTCCACCGGAACTGGCAGTCAGACATGTCTCTCTCTTGCAGTCTGAGGCCCTTGCTCCTTACCATCCTCCTGTAGTGAAGGTGGGAGAGGCACAGGCCACCGCTGCTGCGCTTGCTAGCCATGAGCTGGGCATCTGGCTGAGAGGTGATCCCCCTGTGGGAGTGCACTGGTCACCCGGGGGGCAGCCCCTGCGTTGAGCATCTGCCCCCTGGTGGTCAGTGCATGTTACAAAGACTGGTTGTTCAGCAGTTCAGTAGATTTGCATGTTACGCTTTTATTATATAGGATTTGGGCAATAGAAAGCATTAACTCAAAAATCGTTTTGAAATAAGCAAAGATGCCACGTAAATCAAGGTCACATGTATTAGAATGTGGAACCATTTATAATCAAGGTTACTAAAATTAAAAAATAATTTAAAAAAGAAATCAAAATCTCAACTGGATAAATGGCTGAAACAGAGAAACTTAAATATGTGAGTACTTTTCTTTGATGGTAGAAACTCACCAAGTAAACAGCTACTGACCACAGCTCTGGAATAGAGCAGAAACCTGGAGACGCCCTGGCATTCCTGCTGCTGCCCCAAGGGCTCAGCCCCTGCTCTTTGGGCTGAAAACCTCCCTGGGGCCTGACAACGGGGCCTAGCGCCTCTCCACCTCAGCAGCAGTGAATGCTCCAGGGGGTTTTACCACCACAGTATGCCAACCAGGTGGTGGCCAATCTTTTAACTCTACCAACTTAGCAATGACAGAACAATCTAAGCATTTAAAAATACCAACCTCTGTGCTTTTGAGTCTCACCTGTGGATTTTTGAAAAGTGCATATTTTTCTATACGCTCCATAAACATAAGCCTGTTCTGACTATCTCTTGTCCAGTTAAGAAGATTTTCAACCAAGTTTTCATGGTCTTCAAAGATTCTTTCTGTCCCAAAATAAAATACCAGTACTTTGTTAGTACTCACTAGAATTGCATCAAGTATATGAAACCTTGCAAATAATTCACAGCAGAACCACAGAATCTTTCCTGACACTACAGTCCTGGGTCCTCAGAAGTTTTCCACCTGTTTTCAAATAAGGGGACATGTCCCAATGGTAGTAAGTGACTTTAGCAAGGTCACACGCTTGCTACATGGAAGAATTAGGACTGGAATCTAGGTCTTCTTCTAATCTTCTTTAGCTTTCAGCCTTTTCCCATTCATACTTAAAAAAGAGTATGTTAGTTGCATATCATAAAATCTGATATTAAGTATTTCCAATAGTATTCAGTGACTGTAATTTAAAAAAATTCCAAGGTAATTTTTTTGAGTCACAAGTTTTACTTTTAAACAGACATATTTTCTAATTTCCAAATTAGGAATCAAAGCACATGATCTTTAGATTGAACATATATATTCAAAAAACCCATTTAGATACTAATTTTTTGAAATTTCTTGAGAGTTGCTTACGGTCTCATACTTAAAATTAATTTTTAGAAATATTCCTCTTCTGCTGGAAAAGAATGTATATTTTCCTATAATTAGGTAGTATTTCATAGATCAAATTATTTTTCAAATCTCCTATATCCTTTTTTGTCTGCTTGCTTGTACTGATCATTGAAAAAGTTCTACTATGAAGGCTGATATGAGTTTCTCCTGGTAGTTCTGTCAACTTTTGCTTTATACAATTTAATGCTATTAGATAATTTAGAAATATGGTCTCTTCCCAGTGAATATGTGTGTTTTCTTCATCTCTAGTAATGCATTTTGCTTAAAGTCTGTTTTGTCTGCTATTAACAAAGTTAATTACCTTTGTTTTGGTTAGTGTCTTTTCACATTCCTTTTACTTAAGTGTATTTAGATAACAGGTCTTTTATAAACAGCTGCATTTTATTTATTCATCCTTTCTAATAATATTTGTTTAATTGAGTAGTTTACATTTATCATAATTTGTTTCCACCATCTTATTTGGGCTCTTAGTAGCCCTTGATTTCAAGTACCCACCTGGTTCTAATACACTTATTGATATTATTGACTATAGTCACTATGCTGAACTTGACATCCCTGTGACTATCAATTTGCATGTAATCCCTTTACCCTTTTCACTTAGCTCCAAAATCCCCTTTCCCTTTGGCAATCAACCAGTCTGATCTCTGTATCTATGAGCTCACTTCATACTACAGTTGAAGCACTGTACCATGTATGATTAAACAATAGTTACTTAAGACACCATAGTCAATTATATAAGAGGTAATACAGAAATATTACAAATGTGAGTCTTTAAATCTATGATCATAAAAATATTCCAAAACTAGCATCCAAACATTTTCTGTGTATCATGATGCTAGTATATCTGAACTCAAACAAATTTTCTAATTAAGAGGAGTTATAGATGAGTACATTTTTATTAATGTTGATGATGATCTAACAACTTATGGCTTAGTTTTGGGAGTTGTGTACATATTTTCTGAGAGAAGGGGTCAATAATTAAATTTTTTTATTTCTCTGTAAATTGCTGTGAATATTTAAAGATATAGTAAGTAGTAAGAGAAATGCAAATACGTATTTTAAGTAAAATAGCAAGTTAAAATTGATTACTGATTCAATTAAGTATGCTAAGAGAATTACTGCAAGATTTCTGTAATCATACAACTGCTATTACAAAACAACAGGTTTTAAGAGTCAAGAATTATATAAAAAATGAGGATGTTTAAAATTAGATGACACCATACCAAAGTACAAGTCTTAGAAAACTAAGACATACTACACCTAGCTAAAAATAAGATATTTGAGCTTTATTTGTCTCCTGAAAATCAAAGCAGGAATAAAGACTTCAATACAAATGTGAATAAATTGGTCTTCAGTAAATGTGTTGATCTATGCAGTTCTTATTTGAAGGGAAATAGTATCTTGTTATCTTAAAACACACACACACACACACACTCACACTCACACTCACACAGTTTGTTCTATAAGAAAATCTAAACTCAACTAGATACCTCATATTCAAAGAATCTCAAAATACTTGGGGAAAAAAAAGGTAATGTAAAAAGCCAAGTTTATATTATAGAGGATAAAATATAAATATGTCTCCAAGTGCTTTTATCAACATGACAACTGTTAGAATTAAAAAGTGAAACAATGAGATTACTAACCCATTTGTAACTCAGAGACGGTTTCTACCAGTGACCAGTCTAAACTGTAACCGCAGTGGGATTTGTCCATCAGGTTATCCAGCACTTGTCTCACTGTCTGTCTCTCATCCACCATCATTGTTTTAGAACTATCATCTGACATGTGGACTCTAATAACTAGCTATAAAAGGCAAAAAGAAAATTAAATGCAAACCACAAATTAGACATTTTAGAAACTTCTTCCAATAATTGAGTAATGCCCTTAAATATAAAACAAACTTAAATTTATTAAACAAAAATACTCTAAAATTAGGTATTAAATAACCTAAACAAATTTAAAGTCTCCTTAAAATTTTAAAAAGTTAAGATTATGATTATTTTGTTTTTCTCTGTTACAGTAACTTAAAATGAGAAATTTACTTCTTTAAAATGCATTTTATCCACATGTGAAAAATATATTAGGAAGAAATACCCTCTGTAAAACTGATTTAAAAAATCCAAGTATCACCTTTTTCACTTGTGCCTCTTTAATTTTCTCTAGGGCAACTCTGATCTTCTCAGCTTTCAATGTCGCTGCTTGTTCTTCCTGTGAACAAAAGCGCTTCAGATAAACTAATGCTAAAATAATGAGATTTTAAAAAGAAGTCTTTTTATCCTTAAGGATGTTGCTAGCATTGAATTTCAGCAAGAATATAACTTCATACACTTATATAAAGTATATTTCAAATAACCCTGTTCACAAAGTGAGAGCTCACAGATTATAAACTTTTTAAAAGATGCAGACTTGAAGATCTCTTATAAGACTAGTTTCCATATTCCAGAGAAAAAGAAACCTGTAAAGTAGTAGATTGATGAGTTTGAGTCTGTCCATCTGAAGCAGATGAATTTGGGGTTCTGGGGTAGGGAAAACATGAATGTATTTAAGTTATCTGTGGGCCTACCAATTTGTTATACCTGTACAATCCCTAACTCTGAATTTATACCCCTCCAAAGCATGGGCAATCCATCTTTTGCATACTAATATTTTGTTCTCTTACACTGAAAACATATCATAACAAAAACAGCAAAACAAAACAACAAAACCTCAGTATTAATTTATTTGCAATTATATATAATTCCTTAATTAAAAAATGTAGGTACTTTCTCATTAATATACCAATGAAAATAGAAGAGGCTACATTGTAAGTTTTACTCTGCTTTGGAAAAAACACACACAATATAATCAATGTCTCATGTCAATAAACTCAAATTTATTTTCATTAAGTCATTGATAATTTTTAAGTTAAATATAATTTTTCAAATATTTAATTTTTAGTAACTTCTACTTTATAAAGTTTTGATAAGTAGTAATAAAATTATCAAGAACTACAACCATACTTAAACCATTAGTCTATTTTTTTTTATAAACAGCATATAGTGCTCTAATACCAGTACTTACCTGCACTTTCCAGCAATAGGCCATAGTACACTGTAGCATTAATCGCCAGTTGAAAAACACATGTAAGTAAACCTTTACATATAAAGGATTACTTTCTAATTCTAAACTTTGATTTCTCTGGAAAATAACTAAGAAAAAGATAAGCTACCAGCTTATAGATTCCTTTATTTAATATAAAATTTAAAAACACACACACACAAACAACCAAAGAAAAAACTAATTATATCAGATAAACACTATCTGCTGTGGATTCTAATTAAAAACCACAACCTGTGTGTTACTCTTCATTAAAAACCTAAAGCTATTAGTGTAAAAAAAAAAATCCCCCCAAAACAGATTCACTCTTCTCCGAAATTCTGTTGGCTTGCCTGTTTCTGAATTGCTCTGCTTTCCTCTTCATATTCTAGGCTCTCTTCCCGCATTTCGAGCTTAGTATTTACTCACTACGCTGTGAAACAGAAAAACCAGTGGTTGGGGAAGACAGTGGGCTTGTTTGTCAGAAATCTGATCCTTGTGAATGAAAGGAGCCAGGGAATTAACATAATAACCACCAAGGTCTGGAAATACTATCTGTAAACCCAATTAGACAGAAAACAAAGAACTTCATTTTAACAATGGAGAGGAGTAAGATAAGACTGAACTCTTAGACTATTGTAGATATATTTGATTAAGAGTTTAGATCATCCTACCTACACTATGCAAATAAACAGAATTATTGTTGATTATATATTTTAACAAGTTTTTTTCTTAAGACGGGTTATAAAATAAGAAAACTAAACTACTACTATAAATTTAAATCTCAAAGTCTGATGAGGAAAAACTGGTATGTAGAATCAATGCTTTGCATGTTTGGAATATAAACATGAACTTCTAAAAGGCCAAATTCTTTTATATTATAATCAATATACAGAAGTTAAAAAAATTAGATGTCCTCAAAAGCATAATACATTTTTAGGATAAAACATATTCAGGAGAATGAGAAGACAGCTATATACACTAGGAAAAAATATTTGCAAAATATTTATCAGACATATTTGATAAGGAACTATGATCTAAACTATACAAAGAATTCTTAAAACTAACAAGAAAATTAACCCAATTTAAAAACGGGCGAAACACCTTAATAATGAGTTACACAGAAGATACACAGATGGCAAATAAGACTATAAAAAATGCTCAGACTCATATGTCATTAGGGAATTGCAAATTAAAACCATGAGATACTACTACACACCCATTAGAATGGACAGAATTCAAAACACTGTAAACACCAAATGCTGCTGAGGTTGTGGAGTAACAAGAACTCTCATTCACTGCTGGTGGGAATGCAAAATGGTACGACCACTTTGGAAGACAGTTTGGTGGGTTCTCAGAAAACTAGACATGCTCTTATGATACGATCCAGCAATCATGCTTCTTAACACTTACCCAAGTAAGCTGAACATTACCTCCACCCAAAAACCGATATATAAATGTGTACAGTAGCCTTATTTATAAAATGACAAAACTTGTAAGCAACTAAGATAACTTTCAGTAGGTGACTAAGGATAAATTGTACTGGTTCCGGACAATGAAATATTATTCAGTGCTAAAAAGAAATGAGCTATTAAGCCATGAAAAGATTTGGAGGAGACGGAAAAGCCTACCACGAAGTGAAAGAAGCCAATCTGAAAAGGCTATGGATTCCAACTATACGACATTCTGAAAAAGGCAAACTAGGAATATAGTACAAGGATCAGTGTTGTAGGGGGCTAGGCAAAGGAAGGGGCGAAGAGGTGGAGCACAGAATTTTGTGGGAGTGAAACTATTCTAATTGTATGATACTCTAATATCAGATATACGTCATAATACTTTTGTCCAAACTCATAGAATGTACACTACCAAAAGTGAAGCCTAATATAAACTATGGACTCTGAGTGATAATGATGTGTTAATAGAGGTTCATCAACTGTAACAAACGTACCATTCTGGTGGGAGATGGTGATAATGGAGACTATGCATGTGTGGGGGTAGATGGTATATAAGAAATCACTTTACCTCCTTCTAAATTTTACTATAAAATATAAAGTCTATCCAAAAAAGGAATATGAAAATTTAAATATTACATCTGATATTGGTTATAAATTTTATTATGAAAATTTATTTTCACAACTCCCATTTTAGTATATAGATAATATATACTATATACTAGATAGAACACAATCAGTGCTATGTTTAGAAGCAATGACATCAAAAGTAATTCAATTATAAGATTAGCTTATAAACTCCTAGATCAGTTTTTGCTCCACAGGCTAACAGGAAAAAAACTGATGCACTGGAAGAAAGGTTTAAAGAAACAAAAGACTAGAATAATTTCCATTTAAAAAAAAAAAAAGGAAAGAAACAAGATACACGCAACCAATGAACATACATTACACCAATGAGATTTCCTAACCATGAATAAAAAACCGCTTTTCAGTAAAACAGCAAGGTAGGCTATTTCAACATCCAAATTTAGCTATTCTCCCATTTGCTTACTAACATATTACTCTTTTCATAAATTGGTCTGTGTTAAAACTATCAAATTCATACTTAAGAGCTATGTGCTTAATTTCAACCTAGGGAAATTTAAGTTCATTCTTCTCCGGTTTACTAACAAGAATGTCCGTGCTAGGAGCTTTTTGAAGAAACACTCAAAATACCTCTAAGTTCTAGAGTTTGGAGCAAAAGTGGAAATAAAACATTCAGATCAAACTGCAAAATTCATAGTATTTTATTCTTCCTCAGAAAGTTGATTTTCACCTACTTTATTTGAGCTGTAATCTTTTAACCACAATAAGGAAGAAACTGTTATAAGCTTATAGAGTATAGTGCAATATAGGAAAGATCAGTAAACTTTTACTAATGTACTTAGATCATATACTTAGAAGACATCTAATAGTTTACTTTATAAAGGCAATGCAAATCTATGTTTAATATCTGTAACCCATGTTAATACAAAGAACAGAGTTTTATTCATCTCATGTTCTCTCTTTTCTGTTGAAGCCAACAAACTCAGGTTTTAAGTCTTCTGCCCCTTATCTTTGGCCTATTCCTTTCTTTACCCAGTTTGTCCCATAACTATCCTAACTATATGTAAAAGATACCTCACACATATAATAACTGAACTTTCTTTCCTACCCCTTCTCTTACAAAAGCAAGAGACAACCTATTTTCTACCTGAAAAACTCCCGTGTGGCTATCAATAATCATCAAATGCCAAGCCTCCTCAAATTTACATCAAGGACAAAAACTCAGTGAAGATCTTATGATTAAATGAAAGCCAATGCTGTGGCTACGAAGTGTTAGAGCATTGTCTTCAGTGTAAAAAACAGAATACTTGGAGAGTTACAGTTGCTAACAGACAGCTAGGGAATTCCTTCAGCTAAGAAATTATTATGGCTTTGTGAGTCCAGAATAAATCTTACTGAAATTATGGGCTAAAGAGAAGTTAGCAATTTCCTTGGAATCTAGTTTATTTCACAGATTAAGACAATAAACAAACAAATAATGTAGATTAAAAGAATTAAAAGAAAACTTGTAGTAGTAAATAGTAGTTTGATGCCTATGAAGTGGTCTATTCTAGGAACCTGTTTAGGGCCAAAATAGTAACAACTAGTTTACTTCCCTTATAGAAATCATGCAACTGCCCTGACTGGGTGAGCTCAGTTGGTTAGAGTGCTGTCCCAATACTCTGTTTTGTGGGTTTGATACTGGTAAGGGTATAAACAGGAATCAATCAATGAATGCATAAATAACTGAAACAACAAATCAATGTTCTCTCTATCCTCCTTGCTCTCTAAAATAAATATTAAAAAATAAAGCAAAGAAGAAATCATGAAATTGATATGACTCTCACTGAGAACATTAGAGAACTAACATTATCTGAACACCTTGAAACTTGTCACACACTAAACTAAGGCCCAAAAGACTAATCTTTCTAGGATTATACTGGCAGTTAACAAGTGACTGCTTGCTTTTTACACTACAATGTGACAGTTCCTTTGTCCTAAGGGTTTTAACACAAACTTTGAGATAGCAGTAAATAAAAACTGCTTGCCAAAAATAAAAATTGTCACCTGGCCTGGATTGGTAAAAACAATAAAAAAACCCACCCATTTTTGCTGTTGTTGTTGCCCTGGCCTAAGCACAGTGCTGCTATGTATTGACCATTAGGTGTTACAGTGTCCTAGTTTGGAAGAGTGCAGGTCAGGTGGGTCAGTAACTGGACACATGTCCTCTGGGTAGGGAGAACCACACAACCACCCAGGAGATATCCAAGAGGTACAACCAAATTTTAGCTTCAGGAGAGCCAGGCGCTCTGGTACAGGGGGCACTGACATTGAGAGGCCCCTGTGGCTCAGGTGATCTAGAAGTTCTGCCACTTCATCCTCAACTCCATTCACTGCCCCACCCTAACTATTTAGGTTCTATGCTACAGAATCACACTCCCGCTCAGATTTCTTACTGTATGTAAGCAGGTCATACTGCAGTTGCATGACCATCACTTGGGCTGAGGGAGATAAGTTACTGACCGCATTTATCCAAAACCTGCAAAGAACCACTCTATGACAGAAACTATTTTGTTCACTGGCATATTGGGTTGTAAATGCCGTGTGGCACATAGTAAATATTTGTTGAATGAATGGAATTATTCTCTTCAATAGTTTTAGGGGGGTGGAGGGGAATTAAACTCCTTAGCATGCTTGGATGACTTGCTTCCTAGCTACTTCTCCAAATCCAAATCAAGACACTCATATATATATATATATGTATATATATATGTATATATAGTATATTTTATATTCATGTATGTATATTTTACTATTGTGGCTCCAGCACAGTCTTTTTTTCAGCTCCTCAAACATGCCAAGCTCTGTCCCCCTAGGACTATCTACATGGACCTCTTTCCTTCACCCTCAAGATGGCTTTTCATCCTTCAAGCTTTAGATTAAATGCCACCAGAAGGGCCTTTTCTGATTTTTACCATCTAAAGGCAAAAACAGCACTTAAAACATGATTTAGAGTTTGTCTACATGCTTGCTTGTTCATGTTTTTCAAACCTACCTTCCTAAGTAGACTAAGCTCCTGAGGGAGGCGGGGATATATGGCCATTTTATACAGTGTTACAGCTAGCACAGCACATGACTCAACAAATATTTGTAATAAAGAGACAAGTGTAGTGGCTCTGGTAAGAGATTAAGAACTGGTTTTAGAGTGGTGGATGAGAATTAAATGGTAGGGTGAACTCAGTAAATCCTGGAGATACAGATGCTTCACCAGAGGTGAGGTCATAAGTAAAAAGAAGAACGGTACCAAGAATGGTAGAGGGGTCAAAACTGGGCAACTGGTAGAATGGCAGGATTTTGAATAGAAAATGTGAGACCCCAGGGAAAGGAAGTTGAAGACCTTCGGGACTGGTACTGGCAATCTTACAGGAAATGCCTGATGGCTATCTGGAAAGTTATTGCTCTCAGGTACAGATATGATCTAGAACAGAGATGCTAGCTGAGCTATGAGTAAATATTCCAGTTAGAGACAGTAAACAGAGAACAGCTGAGGAAAAGGAAATAATTTTGCTAAGGTTAGAAAGTACACATCTATTATCTGCTTCAACTTCTACATTTCCTGATATTTAAGCTCCTTCTAACCCAGTAGTGGGCAAACTCATTAGTCAACAGAGCCAAATATCAACAGTACAACAACTGAAATTTCTTTTGAGAGCCAAATTTTTTAAACTTAAACTTCTAACGCCACTTCTTCAAAATAGATTCACCCAGGCCATGGTATTTTGTGGAAGAGCCACACTCAAGGAGCCAAAGAACCACATGTGGCTCACGAGCCCCAGTTTGCCGACCACAGTTCTAACCCATTCCTAGATCTACTTAAAGCGAGAAACTCAGGCAAGAGAAAGGGTTTTACTGCTGACTCTTGGATCTTCTCTCTGAGATGCTTCTCACTGAGATTTTAATTTTAGCTTTATCATCTTTCACAAGTTTATATGGTTAAGAAAAAATGAAATAAAAAATACCCGACTGACGAACAACAAACAGCTTAGAGACATTAGCTATAATTACTGTGAATATTCTTCAAAAACCAAGTCTGACATTTTTTATTTTAATATTATTTAAATAACAACATAATAAAAACATAGTTTAAAAAGAGGCAGAAAGCTATTTATAGTCAGCTTCCCTTAATTAATGAGAACGATGGGCTAAAAGATTTAAAATTGATGTAAAATACCAACCCAGTGAAAATCTAGCTGGACCGATTCAAACTGTTCTGAAATTGAAGAACTGAGAAATTAAAACTCAACATTCTCTTCCAATTTGGTAAAGTTAATTAATGTAAAGTGAGATTTTGTTTATATAAACAAATGTTTTATTTAAGTGAGGTGCTGAAAATATAAAGAATTAGAAGACAAAGTCTGCTGAAAAAAACCTCACAGCATAGATAAGCATTAGTAGTAAAAGTTAAAATTATTAGACTTTCAAGTGAATTACAATGTTAAGCTAGAAAAAGTGCGACATACTTGTGAAGACTGTTAGGTATTTACAACAGTAAATTTTCAGTGAAAAATTAGTAAATTACTGCAAACATGTTCTATTCTCAATAGAACATATTAAAGTCAGTAAATAATTACCTTCAGTAAGAAAGAAAAATATTTCTGTTCAGCACAACGGTGCTGAAATAAGAAAGCACAAACTGAGAAAGCTGAGAGCACAATCAAAACCAGAAATTATATTCTACCTATAAGGCAATAAATATTTACATACAGGTGGAAAGAAGAAGTATCACCTTGGTCAGCAAATGAGAAGGTTTTCCTGCAATGTTTCTCAGAAGAAGGGAGGTTTCCCTGTCCAAATAGGAGTGCTTGTACAGAAAGAGAAAAACAAACAAAAAAAAGGCAACAGAAGTCAGTGGAGGTTTTATGTGTTTAAAATATAAAGTAGACAAAAGTAAGAATGACTCTATTATTAGCCTCATATCTTTTCCCTAAACTCAATAAAACGTGTCCAAAATATTTTTTTTTAAAAGGAGAGGAGAAAGAGAAGAGAGGGGGGCACAGATACCACCCATGCCAGCAGGCAGGGCCTGGCCGACTCCTGCTGATCCGCACTCTGAGAAAGGGTCACACACTGCTCAGACCACAGAGCCAGTTTGTTTTCCAGAACAGTGTTTCTGAGTGCTGTGCGCACAGCACAAATAAACAGGTGTTGAAGGTTAATAACAAACATACTCCTTCCTCTTGTAAAACTCACATTAAATAGTATAATCTTATGAAGAGAGAATAAAACATCATTTCTAAACTTCTGCAAGTATTTCTGACAATTCAGTGACAGTCACACCAAGAGGAAAGAAATGTCAATAAATATTTTGCCTCATAATATTCACCTATTTTCAGTAAAATTTTATTAATTCATTATATTTGGATACTAACATAATGTGTTGCACGGCAAATGAATGATATAATATTAAGAGGTGCTATTGCCCTAAAATGGTTAAATTAATTCAAGCAATTAAGATCTTATTAAAATGATTGCAAATAATATAGCCCTAACTGCCCTTTTCCTCTTAATAATGTTTTAGTAACTTGTTACAAGTTTAGTTTATGCAACTGTATTTAAACTCATGCAGTATAAATTACAGCTGCTTTGATATATGTGTAATTCAGACTTGCCTGTCCCTAAATAATTCTGATGCTATGTAGTTACTAACCACCATTTAAAACAATACATGGCACAGTTAAATGGAGTTATAGAAAATATGCTATGTCATATTTTATAAACCTAATTGTATATCAAGTTATTCTTAAGAAACAAATTCTTATCATTTACATAAACAAACACTAGAACAGCATCTACTCTCATAAAGTTCTTTGTCACAGATAATAAAACACACTACTTCCAGATTATAGAACACTAGAGGCCCAGTGCACGAAACTCGTGCATGCTGTGGGGGAGGGGTGTCCCTCAGCCCAGCCTGCACCCTCTCCGAACTGGGATTATTTGAGGGATGCCCAACCTGGGTGGCTGGACATCCCTCTCACAATCCAGGACTGCTGGCTCCGAACTGTCCTCCCCTGCAGGCCTGGGACCCCACAACTGCCCTCCACTGCTGGCCTGGACCCCCGCAACTGCCCTCCCCTGCAGGCCTGGGCCCCCGCAACTGCCCTCCCCTGCAGGCCTGGGCCCCCGCAACTGCCCTCGTGCTGGCCTGGTCCCCTCCAACTGCCCTCCTGCTGGTCAGTGTCCCCTCAACTGTCCTCCCCTGCAGGCCTTGTCCCCCCCAATTGCCCTCCCCTGCTGGCCTGACCTCCCAAACTGCTCTTCCCTGCAGGCCTGGATCCTCCCCCCTCAACTACCCTCTCCTTCAGGCCTGTCCCTCACAACTACCCTCCCCTGCAGGCCTGGTCCTCCCCAACTGCCCTCCCCTGCAGGCCTGGTCCTGCCCAACTGTCCTCCTCTGTGGCCTGTTCACCCCAACTGTCCTCCCCTGCTGTCCTGGTCTCTCTCAACTGCCTTCCTCTGCTGGCCCCATCACCCCTAAGTGTTCTACCTGCTGGTTTGATCACCCACAACTGCCCTCCCCTGCTGACTTGGTCTCCCCCAACTGCCCTCCTTTGCTGGCCTGGTCTCTTCTAACTGCCCTCCTCTGCTGACCTGGTCACCCCTAACTTCCCACAACTGCCTTCCCCCTGCAGGCCATCTTGTGGTGGCCATCTTTTGTCCACATGGGGCAGCCATCTTGTGTCTTGGTGTGATGGTCAATGTGCATATTAAGCTTTTATTAGATAGGATATTATTAACTTAATATTGAGTCATTTCTACAGTTGAGTTAGGTTTTCTATATGGTATTTCACTGCCTGTATTTTTTTTAGATTATTATTTTTTATTTTTATACTTGACAGTATTACAGATGTCTTTCATTTCTACCACCTACACCCTAGCCCCTGTCCCACTCCAGGTCTTCCCCACACTATTGTCTGTGTCCATGGCTATGGATATATGCTCATTAGTTAAATCTCTTCCTGTTCTCCTAACCCCCTTGCCCTCTGAGATCTGTCATTCTGTTCCATGCATCCATACCTCTGGACCTGTTCTGTTTGTCAGTTTCTTTTGTTCATTAGATTCTATATATAAATGAGGTTTAAACTTAAAAAAAAAATCTTATAAGATTTACTCAACCAGTCCTTAAATTCAAATTATTTTAAGACTTTAAATCACTAAAAAATAACCCACCTATATTCTGATCAGTAACTATTTGAAGGCTCTCAGGTAGAAGTGATCCATTTAAAAAAACCTTTAAGGTTTAAATATCTTAAAATAAAAGGGGTACAGACATTATAGTTGGTTACTCCAAAGTATGTCACATCTAAAAAATGAGAACGCAAGCACTAGAGGTGGACATGATCATAGATAGCGATTCACTGCTTAATCACTAGCGGGGAGGGAGGCCAGGTCTCCGAGTTCTCTCTGTTTAAGCTTCAGTATTTGTTGCAGGAGCCTCCCCTTCCACCTCCCCAAAATCTAGAAATCAGAAGCAGCAAATTCCTCCCTTCAATAAATGCCTTACTTAGTTACCTTCCCCTACTGGTGCCAGTCCCTACATCGTTCTAGCATTCCTCAGAAAGGGAGTGTGGGATGGCAGGAGAACTGGCTACTGGAGAAAGATGCAAGATGGGTGAGAAGAGTGGTGTGCAACTGGAGGACTGAGCAAAGTAAAAGACGCTGCTCTGGGCATGTCATTAAATCGGCCTTAGTTTGGTACGTGTTACTGGTAATAAAAATGCACAGAGCTTCATTTAAATGGGGCATTTTTATATTTTCTTCATTTATCACTAACAAAGTCAATGGCTTAGTCTTCATTTATCACAAAGTCAATGGCTTAGTCTTATCTTAATCCAGTGGTTCTCAACCTATCTAATGCCGCGTCCCTTTAATACAGGTTCCTCATGTTGGTTGTGGTGACCCCAAGCCATAAAATTATTTTCGTTGCTACTTACTTCATAACTGTAATTTTGCTACTGCTAATGAATTGCTCTGTGTTTTCCGATGGTCTTAGGCTCTACAGCAGTGGTTCTCAACCTGTGGGCGCGACCCACAGGTTGAGAACTGCTAGCAGGGTCGCCTAAAACCATCAGAAAACACGGATATTTACATTACAATTTATTAACATTTCACTGATTAGCCCATTTTCTTACTCTCTTCCATTTCCCCTTTCTTTCATTTATTCAACTATTAGGTTTCAACTGCCAGCCTGCAACTATGCCAGGCACTGAAGATACAAAGGCAACCAAAGACAGGCATTTCTTACTCTCACAAAGTTTAGAGTTAAATAGGGAGAGAAGTGACAATTATAACACAGTGTGTTGAGGGGTATGGAAGCCAAGTATTAGGTGGACTACCTAACCAGTATTAGGAGTTCTGCAAAGTACAGTATTTCTTAAAACACTTAAGAGTCCTGGATGATAAGTAAGAAGCAGCTAGGGGTTCCAATACAGTTTCTCTATGTTGGACATGCTACAACCTACTTAATCTCACTACAAGTATTAATACCCAATAGTGCCATATTATAGAGTTGTTCACTTGCTTTTGCTCATTTTAAACCTTGGTTTAACTTTTAATTGAAAAATTGAGATATATGATAAAGTTTCATCATCAAAAGTTCTAAAGAATGCATTCCTCTTCATTTATTTACTAGTTCCATGGACATGTTTATAGAACTTACAGGTGTCAGCTCAGCCTGTTCTTCTGTGAAGTCAATATGACGCTTGGCCGACTTGCTGGGACATCTCAGAGAAATAGCATGCTGTGAAAATGCAGGAAGGAAGAAATGATAGGTAAAGGAGGTGGAAAAGGGCAGTTCTCATCATGCAGGAAGAGAAAAGATCACTGAAATAAAATGCTAATGAGAAGTTGCATGCATCTTTCATTGTATCATGCAAAAATAAAAAAGGGTAAGAACCAGATGATCCTAACCTTTGATAATTTAAGGGTAACCTCACTCTACTTCCGGACAGTAGAGCTCTAAGAGAATTATGGAGAAACACTGTGTCCATTACCAATTCATGCTCTGACCTCAACTGGTCCTTGACTGCTGTTTGGCAGCATTCTGTCTTTCCTCCTCCACTCAAAAGCTTGTTCTAAATGGTTACAAAGTTCTTCAAGCTTCTAATTTTACCCTTCCACCTCTTCACATGACCTCACTCCCTCCATAACTAAGTAAATTACATCCACCTACAGTGGTACCTCGAGATACGAGTTTAATTCCTTCTGTAACCTTGAGGCGTGGGAAACTATGAGATGCTCAGTCGAGGTAAACTGGTGGGTCGTGTGCCGCCGGCCGATCCGGGTGATGACTCCTATCTCAAATGTTGCTCGTATTTCAAAGCAAAAATCGCTCACTCAACGGCTTGTATCTCAAAAATCTCGTATGTTAGGGGCACTCGCATCTCGAGATACCACTGATCTTCACCACTACAATGCATCCTACAGCTACACCCATATTCTCATTCTCTCCAGTTCTATATGAACAAATATGCTTGCTTTTCTCCCTCCAAAACTAGCATATCCTATATCTTACTCATTCCCCTAATCACCCCCGCCAATAACTCAGCCTCTAATTCTCAACTAGTCTAGCTTATTGGTGGCAGGAAGGACAGAAAAATAATCAAGTCTCTGGGTTCCCTCCTCTTCTTAAACTATTATTCTCCTTTTCACTGCCAAATTCCCTGAAATCAGCTATAGTGTATCTCCTCCACTTATCCTCCAATCTCCTACCACAGTGGTCAGCAAGCTCATTAGTCAACAGAGCCAAATATCAGCAGTACAGCGATTGAAATTTCCTTTTAAGAGCTGAAAACCGATTTCTGCGTGTGGGCCATGAAGTTTCAACCGTACTGTACACGCGCGCCCACACGTGGTATTTTGTGGAAGAGCCACATTCAAGGGGTCAAAGAGCTGCATGTGGCTTGTGAGCCGCAGTTTGCTGACCACTGCCCTACCATCTAGCATATATCTTTATTTTCCAAAGTCTTTATCCCTTGTGTTGTAATGCATTCATTCTATAATTCATTTTCAAAGTCAGCAATGACCTTTTAAACCAAGGTTTTCTGTCTTTCCTATCACAGTACTCACCACACTGAAACTGCTTGTTTGGTTGTCTGTATTGACACCCATCTCCTCACATAATACATTATAATTTCAAAAAGACATTGTGTATTAAGTTCACAGTTTCATCTCTTACAGCCCAGCGTAGTGTCTACATGCTCATTAATGGAATATATGAGTAACTATTTCTCTTTGGTCTTCATGCCACATGCTCGGCCAGATTAAGATTCTTTTTGCTTTCCTCCCTCTCCATTTTCTCATTAAACATATTCTAGAGCACTTGGCAGTCACTGCGTCCACGGGAGGCCTATAAAATCTATACTGCCAATATCCTCATTCTTAGGAAGCAACGACTGACAGCAAGGGCTAAAGCGGCATGATAAATGCAACGGACTCACACAGTTCAGGAAAAAAGGTATATGTAAATATGGCACAATGCTAAAAATGAGTGAATCTGAGCAATGAGTTTCCTGAGTTCTTTGTACTATCTTTTCACATTTTTGTAAGTTTGACATTATTTCAAAATAAAAAGCTTTTAAAAATCTGTACTCTCTAGACTCTCACACAAGCTCAAACGATATTTCTAAGTGGTTATTGGTTAATTTAGTTTAAAATCTAAATCTGAAGTGTTCAAAAAGAGATGTCTGCCTATGTATCATGCTAAACAATATGATAGCACATTATGGTCAATGAAATTCAAGAAGTCCTTATCAAAAGTGAATATATGTATGCAAAGTGACAAAAAATAATAGAAAACAGGACATGCAAACAAAGATTACATGTTGTTACATTAACAAAGCTGAAGAGGGATTATGTAATGATATAAACTATATAATGTTAATTAGGGTCCATTTCCACAAAATATTTACTATCCTACAAAAAAATTATCTCCTCCAATCCATTTTTTTTACTTACTCTTCATCACTACTTTAAATCGAAAAGCTGTGCTCAAAACACGTAATAAAAGTAAAAATTGAGGATCAATTCTCCACATAAATTTTGCTCTAAACATTCCAATCTCGTAACTTCCATTTGTTATAAAACTACCAAATTCTTATCAATCTCTTAAAAATTCTCCACAAAGATCAGCAAAGTAAGTTATGGATCACTACTTTTTTGAACTGAATCTATAACATGTTAAAATGAAATATCATTTATGAGCCAGAATCCTGGGCAGGGGTTGTATATAGAAAGGCATTGATCTGAACATAGAAGCCAAAACATAAATCAAGAAATGGCCTTGTACCAAAGTCACAGTTACTTTTGATAGGTAACACTTCCTTTTGATAGCTAACACCTTAGATTATAACTGGAAGGAAGAAGTAGAGGTTTGTGATCACATATTATAGTGTTTCAATAGAGCATATTTACATTCCTTTTACTGACATGCGTATGTGCTTTTCCCAATTGCTTTTTTTTTTTTTTAACATAGCATAATGGTTAAGAATGTGGACCCTGGGCTGAAGGCTTGAGTTCGAGCCCCAGATCAGCTATTTACTGGCAATATCACCCTTATTTAAACTGTTTCCTCATGTGTAAAATGGGGATAGTAAATAGCATTTATGTCCAAAGGTTGCTAGAAATAGAATTTTATTAGAATTAGAATTCAGCCCTCATCTCAATTTTATTTAAACCTCAATTCATTTAGATTAGGGATAACGTACAGTTGTTAAATTTTAACTGTATTCAGGAATATACCATCCACCACCACAAGATGGGGATGTTACTGCATAAATCTTACCGCCTTTTCCCTCCCGCCCAGGCCAAGTCGCGTCTCTAAGGCCTGGATCTGAGAGCACTGGCCAGTCAGTCTGGCCTTGTCTTGATCCTCCTTCAACTCTGTGATGAAGCAGCAAAGCACTGCTGTATGAGCTCTACAACCAGAATGTCTGGGTTCAAATCCTTGGGGAAGATATTTTAGTTACTCTCTGTCTCAGTCCTATTCATTGTAAAACAGAGGCAACGCTTCCCATTCCACAAGGCACCAGGTAGAGTCAGTGTTGACATGTAACGGCACAATGCTCACCACAGAGAAAAAGCACTCACTATAAAAGCTGCTGCTGTTTCTTTTCCCCCACTCTCCTATTTATCCCTCTCCTTTTCCTGGCCATTAGTTAACCAGGAAATACTTGAATGCTTTTAAAACTATTTCTTTTGTATTTTATAGTCTCTCAATTTAAAAAACAGATGAATATAGTTCTATTCTTGTTCAAAAAGGGTCCTTTACTAGCCCTCCACAACACAACTTAAAAAACCAAAGTGATCTCAAACCAAATAAAGATACCATTTTACCTCCTCAGAGGAGGAAAATTGCACAGATTTCCAAGTAATACACACAGAAAGAAGCAGAGTATTTTCCCCAAAGTTGATTGGGATAATTAATGTGTTTGAAAATGTTTGTGAGAACTAGACACTTCCCCTGGCTTTTGCCAAATCTAAGCTTTTTTCCCACTTGATAACTATTCTTTCCTATTAACCTAACTAGGCTAGATCAGCAAAATCTGAAATTAAACACCAAGTTGGTAGGTGTGAATGAATTTCTGTGAGATGTAGCTGCAACAATTGAGAAATCAATTAACAACCCAATCTTTCAGATATTCAGGCCTCAAAGTTTCAGAAAGCCTTGTGCTTCCCTCCTACCCAGTTAATACTCCAAACTAAAAGGTTGTTTGCTAAGAATATAATTCAATGGACTTCAATGCTTTTGGGTTTCCCCCCCGATGCTACAATTGCCGTTTTCTAATACCTCAAAATTTCTGCACACATTAATTCTTGAAATAGTTCTGAAAAGTAAAAGAAGTGGAGGAATTGCACTGAAGCTATAATACACTCTGCTGAATATTACTAGTTATAACAGTGTATCCATAAAAGATTTCATTTAATAATAATGCCTATACATTTGAGGAAAAGAAGGATCTTTTATACTTTGAGTTAGCATGGAAGGACCTGGAGAGTAAGTATCATGCTAAGTGAAATAAGTCAGTCAGAGAAAGACAAGTAACACATGATCTCTCTCTTATGTGGAATCTAATTAATAAAATAAACTGACAAACAAAATAGATCTTGAGATATTGAAGCATGTAACAGACTGACATATTTCAGTGGGGAGGGCTTGGGGTTGGGGTGGGAAAAGATTAACCAAAGAATTTATATGCATATCCCATGGACACACACAATATTGTGGTGAAGGTCTGGGGAGGGCATGGGACAGAATGGCAGGGTTAATGGGGGGAAATAAAGGGAACATCTGTTATACTTTCAACAATAAAGATGAATTTAAAAAATAAAAAAGAATACTGACTGAAATTATTTAAGAATTCATTTTTAGGTTTATCGATGGAAAATATTTTTATACTAAAACATTCTTTAACATTCTGGAAATAATCATTGTTAACAATCAGCTTCACTTTATTTTCTCAATCTCTTCTTTGGAATAATGCCCCTTCCAAAGGGATATTGGGAAGCTTAAACGAGATGACATATGTGAAGTGCCTGGAAGCACAGTATTTCAACAAAAGTAAAGAGAAAAAAGACAAAATTTGGAAGCTAGAAAGCATATGGCAGAGTGATAACCAACTCAGCAGGCCTAAGAAAAGCTGAATGCTAAGCCAATGCTGGAGAAAAGTAAAGGAGCACCCAAATTTACATTATGTGATCTTCCAAGTCTCCAGAAGCAGAGAAATGAAGGTGAAACGAAAAGCAGGACTGATTAAAAGCATTTAAGAATGCAGTTAATTCTCAGATTCCCTCCTTTATTCACCAACCAGCAGCAACCTCTGGTTCAGATTGATATTCACTGCTGACCTTACGCATATGTGGAATCTAATGAACATAGCTTGGCACCAGGCTCACTTAGTTCTACAGGAAGACAAAGACAGTGCATTAGCATGAGACGTACTATCTTCAGAAGATATCTATACAGCCTACCAGGGGTCTTTTGGGGACCAACCATTATTAAGAGAAAGAAATCATGTGGGGTAAGTACAGAAATCACGTGGCTAGAAAAACTTGCTGCTCCACAGGAACTAGTAGTACATTATCTACATATATAAATAGACGGCACGGCGGAACAACCAAACCACCGGTGGCTATGATGTGTGGAACATGGTGGGCATCAGCAGCAGGCTGCAGAGCACAGAACGTGGTGAACATCAGTTTCGGCAGGATGGTGGAGCAGGTGAGGGGGGCGCCAGACCAAGGTGGGGCACTGGTCACTGTCACTGGGGCAAGCCTCTGGTGGTTACTGAAAAACCTTTGCTCCCACATGCTGCAGCCCTATCCGGTGCTCACACATGCTGCTGGCGCCTGGTGCTGGCCCTGATTGCTCAGCACCGCCAGCAGGTGCAAGTGGCGGTTGCTGGCCTTGATCACCCCTGAGGGCTTCTTCACCTCCCCCTGCTGCCGAGGGGCGATCGGGGCAGCAGCCACTGCTCATACCTGCTGACAGCTCCAGCTTGCACCGCTGCTGGCACCAGCCCCCCCTGCGTTAGCGGGTGTGAGCAGAGCTGGCACCGTCAGCACAAGGGAGCAATGGTGGTGGGAGCAGGCTGCCGGCAGAGAGGGGATCAGAGGGGCTGGGTGAAGGTATGGAGGATGGGCTGAGACCCAACCCTGTGCCCACCACAGCCTCTCAGCCCACAGTTCCTTTCAAGGTGCACAAATTTGTGCACTGGGCCCCTAGTAACAAACGATGAGTGTAGGTTCCATGGCCTCTCAAGAAATGTGTTCATGCTAATTTACAAGAGTTATACACTGCACACCAGGAAGTCAAGGTCTGTGACTTTTCATCGGCTTCTGAAGTTCACTCACCATCTTCCTGATTCATATGCATTCACCAATCAGGGGTCAATTTACAACAAACAATATTGCTTGAAAACATTATATATTTATTATGTTTCCAGTAAATGAATTCAGGGGAAGGAAAATCCAACATCATCTTCCATGAATAAAAGGGCTCAGATCTGCATTTAACTCTGAACTTAAAGCAGTGATTCTCAAATGAGGGCAATTTTGCCAATGTAGTAATGTTTGCAGACATATCGAGTTGTCATAACTGGAGGGTGTTGTGTTCTACTGGCACCTAATGGGTAGAGGCAGGGATGCTGCTCAACATCCTACAATGTACAGGATAGCTCCTCACAACAAAGAATTTTCTAGCTCTAAATATCAATAAGCTAATGGTTCACACACTGAGTCACATACTGAGCACTGAGGACCATCCCACATCTCAAGCATTCTTTTCCCAATGGCCTGCTAACGCACTGGGGGCCCGGCATATGCCCTCCAGGCAAGAGATTGGAAGAATCTGCTTTGGAGAAAAGACCTAAGAATGATCCTAGCGTAAAGACTCCAAAAGATAGAAAAAAAATTAAGATGAAATAGAATACTAATTTAGTTTGAAATAAGTATGAAATATAATCAACTGGGAGAAAGGTTAGAGTTGAAGGGCAAAAAGTGTGTGTGTGTGTATATATGCATAGCAGTGTTGTTTTTTTTACAAGTCTTATAGAACCATTTGACTTTTTAAGCTCCACGCATATAATACTAATACGTGGGTGTTTTTTAATTGTATGTGAGCGTGGGAATGATTTGATATATGGATCTGGGACCTAGTGATAGATTTCCTTAGTTTTCTTGACTTGAATCAGAACAAACTACATCCAAAAAAAGTATATTGAAGCAAACTACTTTTTCTACCCATCTGGGCAAAGCAAAAATATCAGGCTGAATAGAGAAGACCTTAACACTGTTTCTTGCATTATTCCTCATTCACTCACCAAACCTTGTATTAAAGCCTTACATTAAACATAATACCACTGAATGTTGGTTTCCTTGCTCATGGATACCACTGGATACCATGTGGAGTGTTGCTGCAAGAGGACTTTTCACTTCACTTGCTCTTTTATTGTTTGAACTTTTATAATGAGGGTATGTTACACACACACCCTGAATGATTAACCTGTTTCCATGCATCTTAACTCAATTAAAAAGAATCTGATTGGAAAGAAGGAATATAAAAATATAAAACACAGAAAAACCAAGAAAGCATATCCCCAGTAAAATATTGCTTATTTCCCAATAGGTTAATTTAAAATACATAAATGATACATTAATAAATAGCTGGTGCTAAATATAATCCCTAGGTATCCTAAAGTAGAAATCAATTTTAAACTTCTCTACAGAATATATATCAATTTGATAAGTTTCATTTTAAATAATGTTTATTCTTTAAACTGACATATTTCCTTAAAAGCAATAAAACTCATTTATCTCCAAACCGCCATGATAAAATAATATATTTCCTTACAAGCAATAAAATTTGTTATCTCGCCCTGGCCGGTTTGGCTCAGTGGATAGAGCGTCGGCCTGCGGACTCAGGGGTCTCAGGTTCAATTCTGGTTAAGAGCATGTACCTTGGTTGCGGGCACATCCCCGGTGGGGAGTGTGCAGGAGGCAGCTTATCAATGTTCCTAACTATCCTTCTCCCTTCCTCCCTGTAAAAAAAACAACAAAATATATTTAAAACAACAACAACAAAAAACTTATCTCCCAACCTCTTTTGTGCTCCACACTACCTAAAACAAAACTAGGTAAATTGGAGTTGCCAAGTGATGAAAAATAATCTAATTAAATCAATGGGGGGAGAGGGGAATCAATACTGTCAATAGGTGTAAATTTCACATTTCTGTGCAATTCCTTAAACAATGTTTTATAAGGTTTACCTTTTGATTATTCATGAATAGATAAATATTTTAGCTTTTTTGGAGGGCATTGTAAATACAAAGTGAATGGAAGGCTGGTTTTCTTTTTGCTACTCAATAACAAAAATAGCCTTCCTAAAAAAAAAAAAAAAAAAAGAATTCACCTTCAGTAAAACTAAACTCAGTTTTTTCCAAACTTATTTTATCACAAATCCCTTCTTTATCCTCATCCAGAAAAACTTCATCTTTAAAAATCTGTTCATGTACATTACATTCTTTTGACTCTCTGAACCACTGTATAAGACAGACCATGTACTATTATTTCCCTCTTGCTTATCAGAAATTGATGTTGGAGAAACTTATTTAAATTCTATGGATAGTGAGTGGCAATGAAAACACTTGGAACCGAGTTTTCTGATTCCAAGCCCAGTGCCTCTTTCCACTATACCACACTGACTCTTTCATAATAAATTGAACCCTAAAAACTAGAATCTTGGAGGACTACAATGGAAATATGAGTCTTAAAAAATTTCTTAAGTTGTTAATTTATAATAAATACATATTAAGCAATTACCAGCTTAAGAGCCATACTAACTTTGCAAATGTCAAAAAAAAACCCACATTTCAAGATTTTGTTTTGTTTAAAATATATTTTTATTGATTTCAGAGAGGAAGGGGGAGGGAGAGAGAGAAACATCAATGATAAGAGAGAATCATTAATTGGCTGCCTCCTGCACGCCCCACATTGGGGATTGAGCCCCCAACCCGGGCATATACCCTGACCTGGAATCAAACCATGACCTCCTGTTTCATAGCTCAACCACTGAACTATGCTCGCTGGGCCATATTTCAAGTTTTTTTTATTAATGTGAAACAAGTAACATTAATTCAAACACTTCAAAATAGTCATAAGAATAAAAATGAAGAAATTATATATCCTCTTAATCATTTTTGTGACATTGTCATAGTTGGAAATATGCACCTTTTGTAATGATTTTAAAACTTAGCTCAGAGGTATCCTTGATAAATTTTAAATGTAGAGAAAATAGGAAGTTATTTAAAACTATATTTAAAAAGTTTTCTATTTTAGTACTAAAATAGCAAAAAATAAAATAAAATACATAAATTCATCTACCTACCTCAGTAATTGGCTGTCCCTGATGTGTCAACTCCAGTTCTTGAGGGCGCGTTACTTTATCAATATCCAAAGAGTCCATGCTGGAAGCTGCAGAAGTGATGCTGGAGCGAGAGGAGTTACTAATAGAGCGCACTTCAGCATCACTCACTGTGCCCGCTGATGCCGTTCTTCTGTGCTGATTAGTTACTGAGGGCTTAGCATCCTCTAGTACAGATTGCTGAGCAGCCTCATCCATGCTCAAGGAGGCCTGTTCTAACTGTGCAGTAATATCATCCAGGGAGTAGTTGGCATGTGAGGGTTTAGTAATCCTATTGGATGAAGAAGACAATCCTTTCAAGGTGCCATGTTTTGTTGTATGTCGGCTAGGAGGTAATTTCTGAGTGGCTTTTGTTTCTGTGATTTGACGCTTACTATTTCCTGCACCGATACTGCTGAGCTCCCGCTCTATTGAACAAAGATCGGCCATCAGGGCATCCAGATCCACAGTTTCTCCCTGATTCAGAGCTTCTGCAATGAACAATATACATGATGTTTCTAGAACAACTGAATCAGAATATATACATTCTACTATAACCAGTTAATGAATGCAGGGAAAGAAGCAAAAAATTCATCCTATTGGTCCTAAAGCCTCTCAAATATAGTATTTCTAATAGTTTCTTGTTTTATATTCCAAGAGAAATTTTTAGAAGTAAACAGTCCATCTTTTAAGATTTTTAGTCATCAGAGGAGAACATAATTATAAGTTGAAAGAAAAATAATGCAAAAATCGTACACTATCCCTAGTTTTAACCTCATCCATATTGCATTTTTTTATCAGAGGTTCTAAGTTGTCAATAGTATCAGTGCCCTGATAGAGATGTTGCCTAAAAAGGAGGTCAGAAGAAACCAAGATGGCGGCATAGGTAAACACCTAAAATGCTGCCTTGCACAATTTCAAAACTACAACTAAAAGACAAAGACACCATCCAGAACCACAGAAAAGTTGGCTGAGTGGGAATTCTACAACTGGAAGAAAAGAGAAAGGCACACTGAGAATCAGAGGAGCTGCAAAAGGCTGAGGTACAGAGGCGTGTGGAGAAGGGACTGGTGGCTGAGTGCACGACCAGATTTCTCAAGCAAGAGGGAGATGGAAGCTCTTGTCTGCGCTGAACTCCAGTTCCAGGTGAGATTCTGGGAACCCAGATTCATTAGGGGGGAATCTGGACTGTGTCAGGAAAAGAGAAAAGCACAATGAGACTCAGGGGAGCTGCGGGAGGCAGAGGTCCAGAGGCGCGTGAGAGCAGAGAGGACTGACTGCTGAGTGCATGGCTGGCTTTCTCAAGTGGGAAGGAGATGGCAACTCCCGACTGTGCTGAACTCCAGTCCCGAGTGAGACTCGGAAAACCCAGACTCATTTGAGGAGAAACTGGAGTGTCTGGCAGCAGGTGAAACTCGAGGGCAGCTTTCTCTCAGAGGTGCTTACAGCGGTTACCAAAGGACACTGAGACCCAGAGGCCTCATAGGGCAGGACTGACAGGAAGCCAAGGCTGTCTTCTCTGCTCTGAGACTTGGCTCCATCCAAGCTTTTGCAAGTCTTGTCTCATAAGGGTGTCTCCAGCACAGAAGTTCTCCCATCATAGACACAGCTGATCCTCATAGCTATTGGGTATGGAGGTCAATTCCCCCCAGTGGTATCAACAACAATCAAGGCTTAACTACAAGACTGTGCACACAGTCACAAAGGGGTGCACCAAGAGTGTCCACCTCAGGTAACTAGGGAGGCGAGCCACTGGGCCCTATAGGACACCTAGCACACAAAGCTATTCTCCCAATTCAGGGAAGCAGCGAAAATGTGAAGACAGAGAAACAGATCACAAATAAAAGAAATGGAGAAAAGCAAACGACTGAATATAGAGTTCAAAACCACGGTTATAAGGTTTTTCAAGAATTTCCTAGAAAAGACCAATAAATTTAGCAAGACCCTCGAGGATATGAAAAAGGACCAACTAGAAATTAAACATACACTGACTGAAATAAAAAATATTATACAGAAACCTAACAGCAGACTAGAGGAATGCAAGAATCAAGTCAAAGATTTGAAATACAAAGAAGCAGAAAACACTCAACTGGAAAAGCAAAAAGAAAAAAGAATCCAAAAATGTGAAGATAGTGTAAGGAGCCTCTGGGACTACTTCAAGTGTACCAACATCAGAATTATGGGGGTGCCAGAAGAAAAGAGAAAGCAAGATACTGAAAACCTATTTGAAGGAATAATGACTGAAAACTTCCTCCACCTGGTGAAAGAAATAGGCTTACAAGTCCAGGAAGTGCACAGAACCCCAAACAAAAGGAATTCAAAGAGGACCATACCAAGACACATCATAATTAAAATGCCAAGAGCAAAAGACAAAGACAAAATACTAAAAGCAGCAACAGAAAAACAGTTCATTACCTACAAGGGAGCACCCATACAACTGTCAGCTGATTTCTCAACAGAAACTATGCAGGCCAGACGGGAGTGGCAAGAAATATTCAAAGTGATGAATAGCAAGAACCTACAACCAAGAATACTCTACCCAGCAAAGCTACCATTCAAAATTGAAGGTCAGATAAAGAGCTTCACAGAGAAGAAAAAGCTAAAGGAGTTCATCAACACCAAACCAGCATTATATGAAATGCTGTAAGGTATTCTGTAAGAAGAGGAAGAAGAAAAAGGTAAAAATAAAAATTATGAACAACAAATACATATCTATCAACAAGTGAATCTAAAAATCAAGTGAATAAAAAATCTGATGAACAGAATAAACTGGTGAATATAATAGAATCAGGGGCATAGAAAGGGAGTGGACTGACAATTCTTGGAGGAAAGGAGTGAGAGGGGTGCGGGAAGAGACTGGACAAAAATCGTACACCGATGGATGAGGAGAGTCAGGGGGAGGTAAGGGCAGAGTGGAGTGGAACCAGGTGGAGGGGAGTTATGGGGAGAAAAAAGAATTGTAATAATCTGAATAATAAAGATTTATTAAATAAAAAAAAGTGAGGTTATAAAGAGAAATGTAAGGCCTAAAAAATTACAGACTGAAATATCAATTTCAAATATTATAAAGTTGACTAGGTAGAGGGCATTTCTAGTAAATAAAGGCCAGAGGACTAATTTTAAAATTACTAACAACTAACTTCACTGGATTTTAGGTTCCACTCAAGTATATACTTTGTCATTTATTAATAACTCAACTAGAAAACTATTTTAGTTATGTTCATTTGTTTTTTTCTGTGATCATTTGAAATAGTAATAAACAAAAAAGAAATATAAGAACTCAGTCAAGTTATGCATATCATTTCTATGTTGAGCTACTTGGTATTGTAGCTGCACTGCTCTTACATTATATAATTTAGTACACTATTTTACACTTTAATTCCAATTACATCTTACCATTCAAGTTGTATATGGAGAAGCGATAAGAAAAATTCGCCATGTTTGTTTCCTGGCAAAGAGGAGATCTTTTTACTGGTTCCATGGGCTTGTCAGAATCCAAACTCTTTAAAAAAAGAAAGTTTGAGAAGTCATATTATATCCACACTTCAATTATATAAAAAGATATAGTTTTCCCTGACCTGTCTGACTCAGTGGATAGAGCATCAGCCTGCTGACCAAAGGGTCCTGGGTTTGATTCCAGTCAAGGGAACATACCTTGGTTGCAGGCTCCTCCCACCCCCAGGCCCTGGTCTGGGTTTGTGCAGGAGGCGACCAATCGATGTGTTTCTGTCACATTGATGTTTCTCTCTGTCTTTCCCTCTCTCTTCCACTCTCCCTAAAAATCAATGGAAAATATCCTTGGGAGAGAATTAACAACAACAACAACAACAACAACAACAACAACAACAACAACAAAAGATGCTTTATGATTAAGTGAATTGTTACAGAATAGGTAATAAAACCAAAGTTTTTCTAGGTAATAGCCTTACAGAAGAGTAACTGGTTTTCATATTAGTTTGGCTAGTTTTAAAAAATTTTTAGATAATAATCTTACTGAAGGTATTTTAGAATGTCATATATCTTTCCAAATATATCAAGTATAGAGACTAAGTTCATTTTATGTAAGTTTACTATAAAATAAACTAGTTATATGAATATAGGCACGATAAGGTAAATAGGAAGATATGATGCAGATAATCCTGTTATCTCTTTCTTCAAAGTAATTTGTTTTAGGTCCAGCATAGCGTCATTCCTGGCATGAGGGACCCTAAAGATATGGTACAATTCTGGACTCAAAATTAGTGTGACTCAAGATCTTAACAGATCTTTAAACAAAAATGAAATATTCTTGTTCTTTTCAAATTCTATGAGGGCACACTGTAACCCAGCTACACTGCTTGTGCAAAATCTAGAATTATATTACACTTCAAGTTTGGGTATCTTGTAAGTTATCTCACCACCTTTTAAAATGATACTTTTTCTAACCTTCCTATAATAAGGAAAATAAGATGTTTATAACAGAAATTCAGGGTAAGGTTAGGTAGATATATAGCATTTATTTAAATAAATTTACAAATATTGGAATTAAGTCTTTTAAAACTTTAGTCTCTACCTATAATTATCAAATAGATTTTAAATAAAGGAGAAAGCTGGACAGTAGAATCGTGGAATTAAAGTAGAATGCTCTCTTCTTTATTCATTTATCTCAAGATAAAATAAATCTATTCAGAAAGTGTCCATCCTGGTTTTAAAACTATCATATGAAGGACATTTATGACCATTCAGTGCCTTATTTCAAAATTTCACAAAATAGCCAGAAAATTCTCCTTTAATCTCAAACTAAGTCTTCTGCTGTAATTTAATCCCTAAGCCTCATTTTCTCAGTAGGAATGAAGACTAATAGATAGGTAATGTTTACTGTAAAATAACTTGGATAAGTTGAGCACATATTAAAAGTCTATCTATTTACCAGTTTAAATAAACAGATATTTGTTATAATTGTCTGCTGTGTCCATGGGTGCGGGGCAACAAGGGAAAGAGCAAGAAATACTCCTGGATGCCAAGAAATTTGTAATCTAGTAGGGTAATTTTTAACCTTTTTCTGGGGATGGGAGTCATTGAGAATTTGAAAAAAGCTATATTCTATATGCACCTTCCAGAAAAATGCAAGTATACACAAATTTTACCAATGATTTCAGAAGTGTCACCAACCACTTAAAACTTAAACCTGACTAATATAAAATTGAAAATCCCATTAACATTGTATGTGTGATACAGGCACACAAATAACACATTGTAGTGAACTAAAATAATAAATAAAAAAATTTGAAGTTAAGCCACTAAGTAAAAATTTTGAAAATTTCTGAAGTGTTAAAAAAGCAACTGTTAGCAGTGAGCCACCATTACACAAGAGTTTTTTTAAATCGTCCTCTCTAAAGACAGATTTGTATAATAAAAAGAACAGTCACAGCACTATTAGGAGACAACTTTGGTGGTGACTGGCTCTTTACATTTAGACATCAGGGATTTAAAATATAAAGAAGAATAAAAGGTACTGAACCAGTAGAAGCCCACCTGCAATGGAGTAGCAGGAAGTACTGTTCCATCTACAGCAGCTGGAGTGAAACCTACCTATCTTCTCTTTTTGGCTCCCTTCCCAAATACGAGTAATAAAACCATACAGTCAAGGCAACCCCACACATCAGCTGGTACATATTATCATTTTCGATTTCCTTTATTTTGCTTTCTCATTCCTTTTTCTCCTCAGCCTAGAAATGCATAATCTAGTCATCATCGCTACACCAAAACCACCTTTTTAAAAAAATTAAGAATTAAACTGAAATGGTTTCACAACTACAGATGTAAGAAAGACCTTTCTCTCAACAAGTAATTTTATTTCTCCTGACTGGAGATGAAGGGAATGATTCTTATGAGATCCTAGTACAAGTGAAAGCATTCTCCTCAAAATTGAACATTAACAGATTATGGTCACATGTCTGCTTTTCAAAACTATCGATCTTAGAATTATTTTTAGAATTACGTGAAGAGTTTATCAGTTTCAATTACAGGCTATTAAAGAAAGAGAGTAACAAACCAGTACTTTAAGTTTCCAGCTTACTACCTACTTATTTTACTAGTTAAGGAATCTCAAATTTAAGCAATTTTACATAAAAGTTCTTCCCAGAGATACTAAGAATGAATGAAATAATTTTTGTTCTGATGTTCTCAATGACATAAAGTTAAAGTTGTTTTAATAAAAATAATCATCTTCATATATTGAGTATAATATATCAGTTGGGATAGTAATAGAATACCCTTTTATTATAAAAGTGACCTGGTCTAGAGGATAAGGTCATTCTTTAAATAAAAAGAATAAATAAAACAAAAAACTCATCCTATATAATAAAGAGGTAATATACAAATTGACCCTCATGCCCTCGCACAAGATGGCCACCCCCATGTGTTCAAAGATGGCTGGCAGGGGAGGGTAGTTGTGGTGATCAGGCCAACAGGGAAGGGCAGTTAGAGGTGACCAGGCCTGTAGGGGAGGACAGTTGGGAACAACCAGGCTGGCAGGAGAGGGCAATTGGGGGAGACCAGGCTTGCAGGGGAGGGCAGCTAGGAGCCTGCAGGGGGAGGCAATTGCGGGGGGACCAGGCCTTCAGGGGAGGGCAGTTAGGGGCAACTGGGCTGGCAGGGGAGGGCAGTTGGGGGCAACTGGGCTGGCAGGGAAGCAGTTAGGCACCAATCAGGCTGGCAGGGGAGTGGTTAGGGGGTTATCAGGCTGGCAGGCAAGTGAGCATTTGGGAGCCAGCAGTATAGGATTATGAGAGGGTGCAGACTGGGCCCCCCTGCATGAATTTTGTGCACTGGGCCTCTAGTGATACAATAAAACTAAATAAAAAGGCTTTTCCACTATTTTAAAATGCAACTGGGAATGAAGTTTTGTCAGTACTCTGCAATCATGTAATAGAAAATAATTTTCATGTGAAGATTTTATGCTGTAAAGTATTCAAATTCACTAAGTTATGAAATAAGATGTGCCAAAATTTAGACTTTTAAGATTTTAGGCTTTAAAACTTTCTAGCCAGCAATCTCAATTTATGAGAGAGATTGTAGATAAACAGAACCTCAGTCAGTCACAAGTATATTTTAAAACTTCTTCAAATTGCTGAGACCGGTTTGGCTCAGTGGATAGAGCGTCGGCTTGCGGACTGAAAGGTCCCAGGTTTGATTCCGGTTGGGGGCATGTACCTTGCTTGCGGGCACATCCCCAGTGGGGGGCGTGCAGGAGGCGGCTGATTGATGTCTCTCTCTTATCGATGTTTCTGACTTTCTATCTCCCTTCCTCTCTGTAAAAAATCAATAAAATATATTAAAAAAAAAAACTTATTCAAATAACCAGAGAAGATAATTATCTTGTCCTATAGCATTCATTTACTTGTTAATGTTTTGGAAATTTTCTTTTTGTAGCAATATTTAAAAATATAACCTATATCCACCATATCCTTATGATTACATTGTAAACTTTTAGCACACAGTGATGACTTAAAATCCTCAACCAGTTTTCCAAGCACTATTTCTAACCTGAGTAAGTTTGTCTAGCTCGCCCAGCCAGGCTCCAAACATTTTGTCCAGATCTTGATCTTCTTTGTCACTGTCTTCTTCGGCACCATGGTCAATTTCTTCATCTGATAGCTGCTCCATCTGAAACAGACATTTGTGTAGAATAGTTACAGGATAAACTTGAAAAAGTATGCAGTATGTGTTCCGAAATATATTATAACTCTCTGGAGTCAAACCTTCAGAACTAGGAAGGAAATTAGACTGGAGACAGGGTTGACAAGTGAGTAGAAATGAGCGATTAAGTCTCAAATTTTTAGAAAAATGTGAAAGAATGAGTAGTATCTAATTATGACCAGAATCACAAGTAGCAATAATTTAAAATAATTATGACTCCCATAATTAGAGGATATGGCAGCAGATCAGTTCTCTTCATTGATAGATTCTAAAACACTATAGTGAAAAATTCCAGAAGACTTTAATGCAGCAACTTATCTATTTTGTAAAAATCTGTTTAGATATAAATATGCATGTATCTTGCAAAAGCTTAGTCCCATAAGCATTTCATAGAAAAGACAAAACAAAATTTTAAGTCTGATTTAGTCTGTTGAATTAATTACTCCTCTCCTATTCTCATTTTCTACCTCATCTATCTTTTACCTTATTTCCCCATTAGTTCCTACAAAATCTAAGGAACTAAAATTGAAATAAAAAACAAAATTAAATTCATTTAATTTTAATAAATCATATATAAAATTCCCCATATGTACGACTTAATTATAAGTCCCTTGAATAAAAAGATATTTCCTTCTTCCCATTAAAAAATAATGTGTTATCTGACATGGAACTTGCATATATTTTGTGAAGGGAGGAAAAGATTACACAAAGCAAAATAAGATCAATGACTGACCAGATACTTAAAAGTCCTTAAAGTAAATTAATCTAATTTTAAAAAATATTTCAATATTAATAGCTTTGTGAAATCTTCAGTAAAGCTTAGCTTTGCTTAAAACAACATATTCTTATCTGACCATAAATCCTTTTTTTTTTTCAAGTTAAATACCTATTAAATTTCTCAGGGACATAATGAATATCATCATTGTACATTCCATACTCTTGACTCACATTTCTGAAATACAGACTTTGTTCTAGTGAATCTAGGAAACATTTGGAATATAACCTGTAAACTGATTTAGAAATTCCTCGGAACTTAAAGATATCCTTAATGTCAAATAAGAATTGTACACATCTTACACCTCCAAAGCAGCAATCAACAAAATTACCTCTGTGATACTTAAATAAGGTTATGAGATAAGCAAAGAATCTAATTAGCTGATAAGATGTCATGAAGTTAAAATTTAAGCCTATTTTATTATATAAAAATTTTCAGAAAGCGTCAAATAATGTTGCAAAACCAAACTGAACTTAGTTCTAACAATGTTAAAAATCAGACCATATCTCATTTAATCACTAAAGGGAAACCATTTTCTTAAGCTTAATAACAAAGGATAACAGCTTATCAATATCTCTAATAGACACTGATCATTTTGATTTGTTAACTTCACGCTCTAAGCATGTTTAAATCTGGGCATTCTACCTTGACAAAAGAAAAAATATCCACTAATTTTCCAATTCATAAATGGGCTCTTGATTTGGTTTTTATAATTCAGTTGTGTTAATATTATTTCTAATATTTTTACTCATTACAAATTTTCCACAGCTCAATCTCAATTGATATAATTCTTCATTAAGTTATCTACCTATGAAAAACATAAAATGTTATACAAAGAAAAACCTCTTCTGATCAGGTGACTTACTCAAGTAATAGTTGCTTGTTTGTAGTAACACCCAGTTTTCATTAGGAGGGCCAACAAGCAACAGAACTGGCAAGAAAAGAGTCAACTTTTTCTTCCTCCCTAATTTTCAAAACTAAACACTTTGGAATAACTAAGAGGCTAAAATATTCTAGAGAAAACATGCTCTGAGATAATGATAATGCACTTTCCTTCTGAGTTTCACTGTAATTGCCCCGAAGAAACTGGAAAAAACTAAAGAAACAATAGGAATGTAATTTTACAGAATATACACAAAATACTTCAAAATGAATATGAGTATTTTAAATTATCACAAAACCAAATAGAATTATAGATTCCACATAAAATTCTGCTCTGTTTTATGAGTTTATTATTCAAACCCAATAATTATTTGGATTTAAAAAATCTCTTTAAATATTTTCACTAATAGTTTTGTTTTTATCTAGGCTACTAAAGACTCAAAAAGAGTAAAATATGGATAGCAAACAATCACAGAGAGTCATAAAATAAATGGAAATTTTCAAGCAACTATTCAACTTTTATACCATTTATGTTAATGTGCAAATTTTAGCCTTTCTTGAATTCCTATTATCACCTGGGTTATCTTATAAAAATTAACAAAGACATTTATTCAGAGTCTATTCCAATAAAAATTTAAGTTTTACAACATTTTAAGGATCTATACTCTAAAATAGCACTTCCCATTCTCTTGAAGCTGATGTTGATCCTTATTCTCTTACCTCTCCTATGGCATCATTTCTGCTTACTACGCACACCAAATGAGGAGCCCCCAGAAAGTGTTTGTTTGTAGGCTCTGCACTATCTAAAGTCATCAGATCTAGTAAGGAAATTCATTCTTTGTTGCATAATCAATACCGGTTTCCAATTAAATCACAATATTCTAAAACTGAATTTTGCCAACACAATGCCCTTACTGAAAATGACAGCATAAAATGCAAATAAAATAATACAATAGTCAACTGTCCCTCCAAAGAGGAGAAACATTACGGAAAAGAAAAGAGTTTATAAATTTTGTTTTTAAAATAATTTGGATAGCTTCTAATACGATTTTTTCCTTAATGATATGGAAACAGTCCTAAGATAACCATAATTATACTAGAACAGATCCTCTTATTCTGTAACTATGTTAGATTAGGTAGGTACTTCGGGAGAGTAGATTAAGGTTAATCTTAAACTTCCTGTTCCATAAGGTATATAAATGTATCTTAACACAAATGAAAAGGTTTACTTCCCCTAAGATACAGACATACTGAATACAGACTAAAATCCAAAATTGCTAGCAGATTGACAAGTGCTTGCCTGGCCTTCAAGGACCTCTCTGACCTCTCCTCCCACTCTCTCCTCCAGCCATACGGTCCTTTGGAGCAGGTTCTCAGAGGGAGAGTGTGGGTTCTGTTCTGAAGATAGACTGAAAAGATCTTTGGCAAACATCTAAACTCCCTCCCCTCCCCGCACAAAAAATTGAGGGAGAGTTAAGCTAATGAGGTTTAGTTAGCCTACATATTATTTCAAAGTCATGTTTATTACCTAAAAATAATAAATTATAGTAATACTGACTTAATAATTTAAACTAATTTACATTTATTTTACTCATGAATTACTAAAAATAGTAATTCAGCCATTGCTTATATGCTGGTTGGTTTCATTTCATTTCATAGATAACAGTGAACAACCATGCTTCAATTATCACAGTTTAAAACTTGTAATATATATAGTCAGCTCCACTATACATAATAACACCTTCCATTCAGTATGCTTTAGTATGAAACAATATTATTCCCACTAAATTTTCTACAAGTTAATTATTCAAGCATATTTTCCCTAAAACCTTCCTCTTGGGAGATATTTTTGTTTACTATTCAATTTCCTCACTGTGAGATGATCTTTATTGAGAAGGCTGGTCTTAGATTAGGGTTTAACAATTTGAATAAATACATTCCATGTTGGGCAAATTACAAAGAGCAAAGGAGAAGGTCTGTATTTTTGTGACTGTCATGAGAATGACTCATATAAACAGGTTAAGAGTGAGATTTAAAGGTCAAGGACTAAAGGTAGATTGGGTCATATAGAACTAGAAAGCCAAGCTCTTCCAGCCCCCCTACCCCCAACCCACCCCAAGGCAACTGGATTCTTAAAACATAGAAATGAAAGGGGTAGGAAGAGAAACTGTATTTTATTAGTATTCACAGGACATGGTGCTAGCATAAGAGTTGTTAGAAAAGGGAAAGACCATTAGAAGGCTACTGTATGTATTAGGTGGACATAATTACAGATAGGAAATTAGACAAGTCACATACTTGAGAGAGAAAAATACATGATGTATAACTAGGGTGCCTTATTTATTACTTTTTGTCCCTTCAATAGTTAAAAAATAATTGCTTTTTTTGAAAGTAAGTACTCTATACTTAAAGCGATGCGAAAACTCAGAGCACAGGAGAGCAGAGCTGCCACCACAGCATGTGTCTAAGTCTAGCACCCTCAATATCCAGAGGCAAGAGAAGCTTTGACTGTAATATGTACTATACATTTATGTGCCAGACGCTGGAAGAACAGAGATGTCCTGAAGGCCAGTAGGGGACAGACGGGGAACCAACAATGATGAAACACTGTGTTAAATGCTATACTAGACTCTAAAATTGAGTGGTTTAACTCAATTTGAGAAGGTCTTTAAAAAAATATTTCAACAAATTACAAGATAAAACCTAAAGAAAATGTTCCTGCAGGTACTTCTTATGCCCACTACAGTCTGACTATAGCTGTAATGTCTTGTGTTATAATTATCAGGGGGACTTGCAAGACAAAGTTAATGGAATTTGCATAATCACAATTTGGTTAAAGGCAGAACAACACAGACTGAGTTATCCCTAAAACCGTAAAGAAATTAGGCAGCATCGGGATCCCTAATGAACATACCCAAGGTACTCCTCCTCCATCACCATAGTTTCATGCTTCTCAGAGTTATTCACGTAGAGATAAATTCCAGTTCTTTACATCCAGTTATGTTTCAGTAGCTCTATCACACACAAAAATAATAAAAATGGTGTTTTAAACACCTCCTAGGCTGCTCTAATCAGATAAATAATTGTAAAGAAAAACAGACACTAGAGAAGGGGAGATGTGAAAACTTCAAGTTCAAGGAGTGCGCCCAACTGTGCAAGGTAAAACTTGCAAAATAAAAGCAAGAGGAAGGAACTCTAAATCAGACAAAAGAAACAGTAAAGAAAAACAAACAAAAAGCTCTGTTAAATTTAGTAAGGCACAAAAAGAGGAAGAGGACATCAAAAGAAAGCCAGAGGAAGCCATAGCAGAGAAGGAAAAGGAGAGAAATGGACACAACATGATGTAAAATGAAGTGATGGTGGTGGTGGTGGGGGTTGGGGGAGGGGTGGAGAGGGCACTGCAAGGCCCTTAACTACTCAGGTGAATAAGGCACCAGAGGTATGATTCTCTCTTGACCTACAACACAGGACCTGCTGTGAACTAAATGGTATCATGTGTAAAGTGAGCAAATGGAAACTGGGAATTTAATAAACCAACTGAATTTACATAAGCTCTTTAAGAGACTCAATATATTAACCACATTATGTATATAACAACATTTTTCTCAGGTTTTACACCTTAAAATTTGTTGAAGTCTTTTTTTTTTAAGACACTTCTAAATCTTATTTTTTAAAGTTATCAGAGGTATAAATTCCTTTCTTTTTGAATTCTTACACTATTTAGTTCAGTAAATTCTTTTCTATCCAGCAATCAAATATTTATATAAATTTTTAGTTTATGATTCATTCTTTTAAAAATAAGTTTTAAAATTGATTTTTAGAGAGAGGGGAAAGGAGAGGAATTGAGATAGAAACATTGTTGAGAGAGACACATCTTTGACTGGCTGACCCTTGCACGTTTCCTTCTGGGGATTGAGCCCGCAATCTGGGCATGAGCCCTGACCAAGAATTGAACAAGATCTTTGGGTTTCTGGGTAGACACTCAACCACTGAGCAACACCAGTCAGGCTCATTCTTTTACTTAACTACTACATTTTACAGAGGTAGCTTAGTTTGACACATAATGTGAGAGAATCTAAACTGAATTTTCCCCAAATTTAAAATTTGTCACCTTTGGTATGCTTCTTTTATTTATATATCTATGTTCTATGCATAAACTAGTGCTCTTGTTTTGAAGATCCTCTTTCAGTTGTATGTATTCTTAGAGAAACAGCATTTTATAGCTTTTGTCATTAATTTATAAAGATGAGTTGTTGTTGTTTTTAAAAAAGCCAAAATTGTCTTTTCATATGTACATCATGAAGTTTTCTCTGTAGGTTAGTGGCCCTCAACTGAAAAGGCCTAAGTTCTAGTTAGGGTATAACATTTCAAAATACTCTGCCTACAAACAGCATTTCTCAGTCTAAAGTATTATTCAGGATACAAAAGAAGCAAAAAATACCTTCCAGATGTTCAAAGAACATTAATCCTAACTGTGAGGGGGATGGTAAACAAATTATCTAAGAGCAACAAATTATCTAAGAACAAAGTTCCCTTCTTTTGTAAGCTCCTACATGAAGCAAATTTAAAGTAAAGCATGATCACCCTAGCAGGTTTGGCTCAGTGAATAAAGAATCCTGGGTTCAATTCCTATAAGGCACATACCCAGGTTGTGGGCTTGATCTCCAGTAGCGGGCCTGCAAGAGGCAGCCGATCAATGATTTTCATCATTAATGTTTCTATCTCCCTCTCCCTTCCTCTCTCTAAAATCAATAAAAACATATTTAAAAAATAAAACAAAATAAACCATGATCTTTTAAGTGTTGAAAGGGACTAGGAAGGAGGCATGTACTACATTATTCAAAGGCTTTGCAGGAGCAAGCACAGTAAATTTGCCATGAGGGACTTGGATGGTTTGATCCTCTGGGAATGAGCTGACACCTGGAAATCAGTTTTGTACAGTTCTCACATGGATCTGTACTTCCTTAGTAAACAGAGAGTTTTGTTCTTGGGCTAGCCATGGTGAAACCCCTAACCCAGAGGAAATAGAAATACTAGTGGAGGTGATGCATGCCTCTATGCCTTCTCCTTTATGTCTGTTTTTGACAACCCAGGATATAACTAATATAGCCTCTTCCTTATCATGTACATTAACTGTGAAGTAACTAAAGATCAAATAAGGATGCATAAAAATAAATAAGAACTAGTTTAGCAGTTGATAGATGCCTAAGAACTATAAATCAAATCAGGCAATTTTGTTATTTTAATCATATATTTATCAATCACTTAAATGAATCACCTTGTAAAGGAATTCCTTTTATAGAATGATGAACCATATCCATCAACTATCTCCCCACAAGGCAGTGTGTGTGTGTGTGAGGGGGGTTGGGGGGGAGAATTGTCTTAGCCCAATATCCACAAGTGATCTGCTCAAACACCCACAGGAGTTCCTTATGACATTCTGAGTTGAGTACAAACTCTTCATCAAATGATTTCAGACCCTCTATGATACGGGCTCAACCTAAATTTTCAACCTTATTTTCTACTCTTCAATCAACTTAAACTAATTAGTATTCTCAGAAAACAAGTCATGCTTTCTTAACTTAGCCTGTGTTCATTTTTCATAAACATGTTTCTGAGTGCACAATTCAACCTGTCAAAAGAATGACATTACATTTCTCCCATTGAAATGAGAATAAATTATAAAAGGGAATAAACTCATAAAAGCAGTGAAAGCTGGAGATGGCAGAGATCAAAAGACCAGAGATTTGGTAAATTTCTGGAAGAGAATGGTAGAATCATATAGCCAGATGAACCAGAGCAGAAGCCATAGCTCAAAGCAAGCATTTTTTACTCAGCATTATTCAAAACTATGTACATACTAAGCACATACTATGTGCCAAACAAATTAGACCATGTCAAGTGTAGTGATAATTAAATGAGGACAGGGTGAAAAGTAATCAAATAGCCGCTTTATGTTCGATGAACAGGGGAGGCCTGAGGAGCAAAATTTAAAGTGAGATCTGAACGATGAGAAGGAATCAGATGTGCAAACATGAGAGAGAAGAGCATTCCAGGTAGAGGATACAAGTTTGATGTGTCATGGAACAGAAAGATTAGCCTGACAGGAAGAGAGAGCCAGGTCTTGCAAGGATTTGTAAATCAAGAAAAGGAGTTTGGATTTTATTCTAAGGAAGCCCTCCTGAGAGTAATGAGAAGTCCTCTCTCACAAAAGGCTGCAGCAGAGGTGGTACTGTTGTTGAAGGAGTCAGGTGGTAGAGTCAGAAAAGGAACAGAGGTGGAAAAAAGGATGCTCAGCAGGACAGCAAGGCACCCAGAAGGTAATTGTGGCACTTGCTTCCAGGGTTAAGAAAACTAAAAAAACAAAAACAATTCTCTTAAGCCTGGCAGCAAATTTAAATGCCTCTGGTGTCAGGTGACCAATAAAAATACCACTGGTAGACAGATGTAAACATAAGGAGTGAAGAGCCTGAGAACTAAGGGCAAACCTCCAGTTAAAAACATTCAAAAATTTTAAAGTTTATTCTGGAATTAGATAATGGTGAAGTTGCACAACCTTGTGAATATATTAAAACTCACTGAGTTTTACACTTTAAAGGAGTGAATGTTATGTGTATTATATCTCAATTTTTAAAAACTAAACACAAAGTTCCATACTACTTCCTCTGAGAGGCCCATGAACTTTGTACCTCTCTACAGCATTTATAGCTAATCAGCTTTGTATTATGTGGTGGTTATTTGTGTACTTGCCTTATCACCCTCCACACCCAACTAGGTCATAGGCTTCTGAGAGAGACATATGGTTCTCATTTTCACCTCAGAGCAACTAATAAACAATCATACTCCCTCTTCATCTGAATTTCAACTATTTTCTGCTAAATAGTTCTACTTTAAGATGACATCTAAGATGACTCAAAGCTAAAGGTGAAGTACTTAAAAAAAAGTAGTTAATTTATTCAGTTCTCAATAAATATTAACTTAAAGGAATCAATACATTTAAAATTAATTTCCCTACCAATAGAGGTAAATAGTTAAAAAAAAACACAAAGAAAATTCTATAATGCACTTTAGTTTCAGAACAGTTTTATATATTTTTTTTAATTAAAATTTTTTAATTAAATCTTTATTATTCAGATTATTACATTTGTTTCTCTTTTTTCCCCTCCATAGCTCCCCTCCACCCGGTTCCCAACCCTCCCTCTACCCTTACCTCCCTTCCGTTGACCTCATCCATAGGTGTATGATTTTTGTCCAGTCTCTCCCTGTACACCCCTCACTCCTTTCCCCTTGAGAATTATCAGTCCACTCCCTTTCTGTGCTCCTGAGTCTATTATATTCACCAGTTTATTCTGTTGATCAAATTTTTAATTCACTTAATTTTTAGATTCACTTGTTGATAGATATGTATTTGTTGTCCCATAATTTTTTGTCTTTTACCTTTTTTCTTTTTCCTCTTCTTAAAGAGTACCTTTCAGCATTTCATATAATACTGGTTTGGAGTTGATGAACTCCTTTAGCTTTTTCTTCTCTGTGAAGCTCTTTATCTGCCCTTCAATTTTGAATGATAGCTTTGCTGGATAGAGTATTCTTGGTTGTAGGTTCTTGCTATTCATCATGTTGAATACTTCTTGCCACTCCTGTCTGGCCTGCATAGTTTCTGTTGAGAAATCAGCTGACAGTTGTATGGATGCTCCCTTGTAGGTAATGAACTGTTTTTCTCTTGCTGCTTTCAATATTTTCTCTTTGTCTTTTGCTCTTGGCATTTTAATTAGGATATGTCTTGGTGTAGTCCTCTTTGGATTCCTTTTATATGGGGTTCTGTGTGCTTCCTGGACTTGTAAGTCTATTTCTTTCACCAGATGTCGGGAGTTTTCAGTCATTATTTCTTTAAATAGGTTTTTAGTATCTTGCTCTCTCCTTCTGGCACCCCCACAATTCTGATGTTGGTATGCTTGAAGCTGTCCCAGAGGCTCCTTACATTATCTTCACATTTTTGGATTCCTTTCTCTTCTTGCTTTTCCAGTTGGGTGTTTTCTGATTCTTTATATTTCAAATTTTTGACTTGATTCTTACCTTCCTCTAGTCTGCTGTTAGGTCTCTGTATAATATGTTTTATTTCAGTCAGTGTATGTTTAATTTCTAGTTGGTCCTTTTTCATCTCTAGTTGGATCTTTTCCATTTCTAGTTGGTCCTTTTTCATCTCCTCTAGGATCTCGCTAACTTTATCCAACTTTTCTAGGATATTCTTGAAAAATCTTATAAGCGTGGTTTTGAACTCTATATCCAGTCATTTGTTTTCCTCCATTTCTTTTGTTTGTGATCCCTTCCCTCGTCTCGGCATTTTCACTATGTCAGGAGAACTTCTGTGTTGGATTCAGCCTTATGATACCAGATTTGAAAAACTGCACAAGCCTCTTTGTTGAGCTTGGGATGGGTGGAGTCTCAGGGCTTAAGGGACCGCCTTGCCTTCTAGTCGGCCCCGCCCTCCACGGCCCCTGAGTCTCACGTGACAGTGTAATCGCTGGAGTGGTCCCTGTGCACACATGCGCTCTCGCAGTGACTCTAGACTGCTGCCCCTCAGGCTCCCCTGTGCTCCGGGACCACACGAGTCTAGGTCCCCAGGATTTTGCCTGAAACTGGGGTTTAGTGGGGTTAGAAGTGGCACAGTTGGGTCTATCTCCCAACCACTCGTGAAAGCCAGCGTCACAATCAGCAGTTGGTCCTCTGCACGCAGTGCCATGCACGCCATCAGACTTCTAATCTTTTGTGACTTCCCTAAATTTCCATGCACTTCTCCCCCTTCACAGTCCAAACTCCCCCCATATGAGTTTTGCCTGGATCTGGGGTTTAGTGTCGTAGGATAAGGAGTTCAATGCCTTTGAGAGTCTCCGTTTCCCTCCCGCCAGAGAAAGCCAGCCAGGTTCTCCGGCACCCGCTCTCTCCACACGCGCATCTCTGTACCTCACCTTTTTGCAGCTCCTCTGGGTCTCTGTGAGCCCCTCTCTTCTCTAGTTGTAGAATTTCCACTCAGCCAGCTTTCCTGTGGTTCTGGATGATGTCCATTCTGTCTTTTAGTTGTAGTTTTGAAATTGTTGTGTGAGGCAGCAGTGTAGGTGTTTACCTATGCCGCCATCTTGGATTTCCCCAGAGCAGTTTTATATTTATATTAGAGGCCCAATGCATGAGATTCGTACAAAAGTAGGCCTTTGCAGCCCCGCTGCCTCGTGCCCCACCCCACGCCCACTGGTTGTTCAGGAAGGTCGTTCTGCTGCTGGTCTAATTAGTATATTAGCTCTTTATTATACAGGATAAGGTTATATGTTTCTAAGGATATGATGTGATTCAATAGCTGTGTTAAAACATGACTCATAAAAAGTAACAAATGAGTATTAGTAAGAGTTCTTGCAAGTGACAGAAACATAACTAAAACTAGTTTTCAGGTAAACCGTGTATTTTTATGCCCTAAGTTTTAATTAGGAAGAATAGAACCTTCATTAAACCTACTGAAAAGGGTCCATAAAGCCTGCAAGATTGGCTGCCTCCTGCACAGCCCCTATTGGGGACCAAGTCCACAACCCAGGCACATGCCCTTAACCAGAATCGAACCTGGGACCCATTAGTTCATAGGCTGATGCTCTCTTCACTGAGCCAAACCTGCCAGGGCTTACCCCAAAGGAACTTAAAAAAAAAAAATCAGTTGACTATACTTGTATTTTAAGAGTTTCTGATACCAAAAATTAACCAACCAGATGTTACCTTATTACTAGGTATACCAGTTAATAATGGCGGGTTTTGTAAGCAAAGAAAACATAATAATTTAAAGAGAAACATCAAAAGTGCTTTATTCAAAGTAATGTCCATAGCTAGCTACACATTTTCCCCATCTTTCAGGTAATTTGTGGATACCATCCCAATAGAACTTTTCTTGTTTTGAGCACGCAATTTAGAGACCCAATTTTCCACTTTGTATGTTTTGAAGTGCTGCTCAGAAAGTGCATGTGCCATTGATCAGAACAAGTGGTAATCTGAAGGAGCAAGGTCTAGTGAATCAGTGGGTGGGCTCATACTTTCCAGGCAAGATCTTTTAATGTATCTTTACCTGGTTTTGAAGTGTGTGATGGTGCATCATCATGAAGCAAAATTACTTTGCCGTGTCTTCTGGAACCTTCTGGTCATTTCACGATCAAAGCATGGTTCAAATTGATTATTTACTGTCAGTAGCGGTCAGTGTTAACGGCTTCACCTGGTTTTAGAAGATCATAATACACCACTACCTTCCTGATCTCACCAAACACAGAGCATTGTCTTCTTTCTGAAGTGATTTGGCCTTGCAGTCGATGTTGATGGTTGACCTAGATCAACCCATGATTTTGTGCATTTGAGATTCTCAAAATAAATCCACGTTTCAATGGCAGTCACAATTCGATGCAAAAAAGACTTTCTTTCATGCCACTGAAGCAACATTTTACTGATGACTTTTCGGTTTTCCATTTGTCTTTTGTTCAAATGGCACCCATTTTCCTTCCTTTAAAATCTTCCCATTTATTGTAAACTATTAGAAATTGTTTGCTGAGCAACATTTAATCTTTCTGCGTGTTGTTTTTAAGTTTGACATGCATCTTCATCTAATAATGCTTGTAATTATTGGTCTTCAAACTTTTTTTGGTTGACCTGGACGTTGTCTTTCACATCGAAATCATCACTTTTAAAGCATTTAAACCAATGTTCACAAGTATCCTGAGATGGAACATGTTCACCATAAGCTGCCCTAAGTATTCCGCAGCACTTTTTTTCAAAATAATGAATTAAAACTTCCCGCAAATGCTCTCTTTTTGGCATAAAATTCGACACTTTTAAGCATAAAAATATCTACGATGTTAACACCTTCAGCAAATTTGACATATGAAGTTTTGCAGCTTGCTGTCAATACAAATAGCATACATATCAAATTGCATATATATCAACATATGTGTAACTTCATCTATTGAAAAAAAATGCATTATTAACTGATACACCTAGCATGTGATGTGATCGATAAGATGCAACTCTTTTCTATGATCTGTATATTTATGGTTTAAGACAGGGCATTCACAATGATGGCTATTGTTGTATTGGCTATGTCATTTTTTTATTTGACAATCTAAGGGAAAAGAGGTCAGTGCTTCTGACTAAATAGTCAGGTATTGCATGTCTTAAAAATTCTTGTGGCACATCAGCTAAAAATCACTTATCTAGATTATCTACACAGATATCTCAAAATAAAAGTTAATTCATTTTAGGCAATTCTCTAATATCAAACAGTCTTATAGCCAGGACACTGTAAATAAATAACAAGCTTTTATTGAAAACTCTTTAAAAACTTTAATGTGTGATTGGAAACATTCCTAGTGGACATTTGATAGAATAGTTTTCATTAATAAAAAGGTTCACTGAATATGCTACAAAAACTCATATTCCTTATCCTAATACCTGTATTTCTAAAAATTTTCTAAAGAAAAAATATTACCCATTTCATACCCATCAAGTTGGCAAAAAATAGTAAGTCTGATAATACTAAAGGTTGGAGAGGGTGTGGAGTAATGCTCACTGGTGGGAGGCACATATATAACTAAACTCACCACTCTGAAGAGCCATTTGGAGATTACATTATCTTATGATTTTGTAATACCACCTCCAAGTGTCCAAGCACTTACAAGACAAGCATCAGGAGAAATGTAAAAGGATGTTCATTGTAGTATCCTCATCATCTAATCTATCCCTCAAAAGGGAAATGAAAAAAACAGCCTTATTCTTAGAAAAGAATGACCTGGGTCTTTAAGAACCAGTATGAATAATGTCAAACCATATGGCTGAGTAAAAAATGCAAATTTTAAAAGAATGATAGAGTTTACCCTTCATATAAAATTCAAAAGTACAGACAGCAATAAGAAAATTTTTATGGGTACATCTGCATTAAATGCACTAAAATATGCACCAGTGCAGCACAAATTGTTACCTGGGGCAGGATTTTTGTTGTATTTTCTCCTTATATAAATTATTTGAAGCAAAACATAAATAATTGATTACTACTGGTGATGAGTATGTATATGTCTATCAAGTTTTATACTTCGTTTTAGAATGTTTCAAAATTAAAAACAAATTCATTTTAAAAATAAATTCAAAATATTGACAAAGTATGTGAATATGTAGAAGTATGCTCATCAAAGCCAAATATTTAAAAAAAATTATGGAGAAGGGCAGGTAACTAAATATCTTACAAGAAAAGAAAAACTATATAAATTCGAGTGTGTTTTGTACATCCTGGATTATAATGCAGATGTTGCCAACTACTCATTAAGCAGTTAATTCACAGGAAAATGCTAGTGATAAGTTTAAATGAAAGAACTAAATGTGCATACAGTAATGATCTATATAAATACACACACACACACACACACACGTGTGTATCCAAAAAATGTAAAGTGATTTCTGGATGATAGGATTTTCTTTTCTTTTTATACATTTATAGGGTTACACATTTTCATTAATATTAATGATAGAGGGGGAAAAGAGGGCAAACTACAAAATGAAAATTCAAAATCCTCTGGCAAAAATTTATGTCTCAATTAAACTGATAAGATTCTGTTTTACTTCTGATTCTAAAAATATCAGGCTATATTAATAAGCCTCTTGAGATATTAATATCCATAACCATACAAGCCAAAAGAATTATGCCAATAATTACACAGTTGTAAACTTCTGCTTTAATGTTTCTAAATATATGTTTTAGTCTCCTGTTTCTAGCACTGTCAGATCAGAATAGATGGTCCCTTCATATATGCATTAGATAACATTATCATATGGAAAAATCCACACTAAATCTTAATTTTTATCATAAAAATAAGCATGTGTAAATAATGATTTGACTGTAAGAAATGATCCACATAGAACAGTATACAGTGTCTATATAACTGAAAGATATAAAATACTGCTGAGGGAAATTAAAGATCTAAATAAACGGAGATATACCATGTGAGTGAATGAGAAGATGCAATAATGTTAATTATTTCCATATTGATCTAGGTATTTAATGTAATTATAACAATATTCCAACATTTGATTTTAATAGTAAAAAAATCTGGAAAAAATAACTTGGGTGGGGGGGTATCTAACTTCAAAACTCACTATAAGGCTAAGTAATCAAAACAATGTAGTACTGGCAAAAGAATAGAGAATTACATCAATGTAACAGAATGGAGATTCCAGAAATAGACCCACACTTATACTGTTTCAACAGGGATGTCAAAGTTAAAGGAAAAGAGGAAAGATATTTTTACCAATTGTATTGTGGTATGCTTGACAGATAAAAATGAAAAGCATTTTTTATCAAATGATGCTGGAACCAATAGATATAAATTTGGAGGGCTGCTCCCATATCACACTATAATAAAAAGTTAATTCAAAATGGACCATAGACTGAAATGTAAAAGCTAAAATGATAAAGCTCTTCAGAGAAAACACAGGGAAATATCTTTACAAGGTTGGTATAAGCCAAGATTAGGACACAGAAAATGTTAACCATCAAAAGGAAATACTGGTCATTTTTATGAAGTCCAATAACCTCTGCTATTTGAAAGATACCATTAAAAAAATAAACAAGCAAGCCACTGACTAAGAGAAAATACTCACAAATATAGCTGATAAAGGACTTGTATCTAGAATATGCAAAGAATTGCTACAATGCTCAACCCGTGTGGCTCAGCGGTTGACTATCAACCCAGGAACAAAGAGGTCCCTGGTTAGATTCCCTGTCAGGACACATGCCCGGTTTGCCAGCTGAATACACAGGGGGTGTGCAAGAGGCAGCCAATCAATGATGTTCCTCTCTCATCAATGTTTCTACCTCTCTATTCCTCTCCCATCCTTTCTCTCTAAAAATCAATAAAAAGACATCTTTTATAAAAGAACTAGTGGTCTGAAGCACAAAATTCATCCAAGGGTCTCAACCCTCGTGGCTGCCTCCAGTCCTTGCAGCCCTAGCTTCATCTGGAAGGTCATCCAGACAGTCATTCTGCTGTTCGGCTGTCCAGTCTAATTAGCATATTACGCTTTTATTATTATAGACTGCTACAACTAAATAAAAAAAGATAAACCCAATTTTAAAAATGGGCAAAAGACTCATAGTCACATCCCAAATGGCTAATAAGAACATAAAAAAATGGCTCAAATTAAAAATTAAAAACACACCTACCCTACGTAACTAGCACGTCTTCATAGGTATTTACCCAAAATACATGAGAACACACAGACATGAAGAAACTTACATACAAATGTCACAGTTTTATTTATTTGTAAACACTAGAAATGAATAACAGCCCAAATATCAAAAGGTAAATGGATAAACAAAATGTGATATTCTATATATATAAAAGCCTAAGTGACAACCACTCGACCAGTTGCTGTGAGGTGCACTGACCACCAGGGGGCAGACACTCAATGCAGGAGCTGCACCCTGGTGGTCAGTGTGCTCCCACAGCCAACCTCCCATGGCCGCCCCAACCACCACCAGCCACCTGGCCCTGGCACGTGAGCCCTGATGTCCTGGGGGAGGATTGTAGAGGGAGGTGAGAACGAGCTCCATGGAAACCTGCATTTTCATTGCACCTCCATCCCCATCAACCCCGGCCCCAGGTAGCCGGCGAGAGGTCTCAGGCCCCCACGTCCCCACCCAGAGTGCCTTTGGAAGTTGGTCACCCGCCACCCACCCCCAGTTGCTGGTCCCGACCTGGGGCCCACCCTGATCGGGTGATCAGAACCTGCCAGCCGCTGGTAGCTATCTATGGGACAACAGATCGGAGGCCTGGCTCCCACAGTGCCAGGCAGTGGCCTTGCCACCCCCTCACCTCTCACCCCACCGCTGGTCGCCATTTGTGGGGCAATCGGGCCCTGCTCACACCGCCTTGGCCTGGCACCGCCTGCTCACCTGCTCCACTATCCCGCTCTTGTTGGGGCCTATTGGGCCGCAACGCCCACCATGTTCCAAGCCACCCCTGGTGGTCAGCACATGACAACCTGGGTCTGTGCACTGAACCCAGGACTATGCTCCAACCAACTGAACCACCAGCCAGGGTGCTTTGTTTTGTTAGCAGCTTCTCATGGTTCACTTTGTAGTCTCAGACTATGCTTCAAAAAAATGGATACGAGTTTTTTTTTTTTAATATTTTTTTCTTTCAAAATTTAGTAATGATATCTAACAACTGCTTAGAAGGCAAACAAACAAAAAAAGCACAAACACAACCCTTTAAAAAAGTTATAAAAACATCTAATATTATGACAGCAGGACATAATATATGATTTTTTAAATGTTATTTTGTTACTAAACAAATGACTTACACAGAATTATATCCCCAAAGAAATGGAACTTGGGTCTTGCCCATTGTTTAACTAAACACAATGCATTTGCCATAGTAAGGTATTTTTTAAACAATTCCATATGAATAGATGCGGCTGAGTTTTAAAAAATCTACTCTAAATTCCAACTTTCCTTATCATTCATTAACCCATTTAAAATTCTCAAATAAGCACAGAGATAATAAGAGAAACTGTATACTAAGGAATGCTTACCCCCCCCCCAATTAACCGTGTGTAATCATGTTGGAGGATGATTTTCTTTTTTTTTTCTTTTTAAATATATTTTATTGATTTTTCACAGAGAGGAAGGGAGAGGGATAGAAAGTTAGAAACATCGATGAGAGAGAGACATCGATCAGCTGCCTCCTGCATGGCCCCTACTGGGGATGTGCCCACAACCAATGTACGTACCCTTGACCGGAATCGAACCTGGGACCTTTCAGTCTACAGGCCGATGCTTTATCCACTGAGCCAAACTGGTTTCGGCTGCACTATGATTTTCAATGTGTTAAAATTTTATTATACATGTACATGAGGACACCAAGATCATTCAAAGGGAAAGTACATATAGTCCTTTCAACAAATGGTGCTGGGAAAACTGGATATTCACAAATAAAAGAATGAAGTGGGACCGTTAACTAAAATCATATGCAAATATTAATTCCAAATGGATCAACGACCTAAACATAAGAGCTAAAACTATTAACACTCTTAGAAGAAAACAGAGGAAAAGCTTCATAACACTAGATTTGGCAACGACACCAAAAGGACAGGCAAAAAAAGACAAAAATAAAGTAGACTTCATTAAAATGAAAAACTTTGAACATCAAAGAACACTATCTAGAGTGAAAAGCACCCCACAAAATCGGAGCAAATGTCTGTAAATTATTAATCTGATACAAAGTTATATACATAATGCATACAAAATTCTTGCAACCAAACAGACCAATTTTAAAAGTGGGCAAAGGACGTGAATAGATATTTTTACAAAATGAAAAGATGTTCAACATCATTAATCGTTAGAAAAATGTAAAACCACAATGATACACCACTTCTCTCTCATTAGGATGGCTATTATAAAACAAAAACATAAAATAACAAGTGTTGGTGAGGCTAGAAGAATTGGAACCCTGGTGCACTGCTGGTGGGAATGTAAAATTGCCATGACTGCTATAGAACATAGTAGTTTCTAAAAAGAAATCAAACAAAACTACCATATGATCCAGCCATTCTACTTCTGGGTATATGCCCCAAATAATGAAACTGTGATTCATGCTACAACCTGATGAAGCTTGAGGACATTATCTAAGTGAAGAAAGCCAGATGCAAAAAAACCCCACAAATATTGTATGACTCCACTTACATGACGTACCTAGATAGTCAAAATCATAGACAGGAGGGGAAAAGCGATTACCAAGGGCTGGAGAGGGAGAGGAAGTGGAGAGTTACTGCTTAATGAGTAGTTTCAGTTGAGATGATGAAAAAGTTCTGGAAATGGATAGTGATGATAGTTTCACAACCATGTGAATATACTTAATATCACTGAACTGTACACTTAAAAATGCTTAGGATGGTAAATATTATGTTGTATATTTTTACCACAATAAAAAGTACTTGTGTGTTACTTATTTTATTACTAGGAGCCTGGTGCACAAAATTCGTGCACTGGGGGTGGGGGTGGGGGGTTGTCCTCAGCCCAACCTGCCCCCTCTTACATACTGGGAGCCCTCAGGGGATGTCCTGATGGCTTAGGCCCCTCTCTTTGTGGGAGGCGACTGAGCTGATCAGGGGAAGGCACCAGCCAGTCACCACAGCCACCAAGGTGTTTTCATCAACACGGACTCCAGTCACTTCACCATGAAAAAATGATAATTTTCTTTAGGCATTTCCAAGGTATGTCTTTCAAGCATATAGCATTTCTTTATTTTTTATTCTCATGTGAGGATATGTTTCCATTGACTTTTAGAAAATGTAGAAGAGAAAGGAAAAGACAGAGAGAAATATCAAAGTGAGAGGAAAACTTTGATTGGTTGCCTCCTGCATGAGCCCTGACCTGGGCCCTGGACAGGGAGGAGCCTGAAACCTAGATACATGCCCTTGATCAGAATTGAACCCAGACCGCCGAAACTGGTTTGGCTCAGTGGATAGAGCATCGGTCTGTGGACTGAAAGGTCCCAGGTTCGATTCTGGTCAGAGGCATGTACCTTGGTTGTGGGCACATCCCCAGTAGAAGATGTGCAGGAGGCAGCTGATTGATATCTCTCTCTCATCCATGTTTCTAACTCTCCCTCTCCCTTTCTTTCTGTGGAAAATCAATAACATATATTGGAAAAAAAAAAATTGAACCCAGACCCTGCGGTCGGCAGGCCGAGGCATTATCCACTGAGCCAAACTGGCTAGGGCAGGATATGACATTTCTTATCACTCCAGCAGCTGACTTTTTTTTTTTTCCCAGAGGTGAAGTGGAAAAATCCTAGATCACCTTTTTGGATTCTTATTACCCAAGTTACTAAGAATATTACCAGTAGCATAGAGGAAGCTTAGCCAATGAGCAGTCAGAAAAGGTGTTTCCTCTGTAGTTCACACCAATCACCAGCTGGGCCCTGCCCAGGCCTAAAGACTCTGGCCAAAGCTTTAGGCCTGGGCA
>JAAGEH010000022.1:4395129-4414619 GCA_011751065.1 Lasiurus cinereus
CCCAGCCGCACCGGAGCCACCACTTGCACCCACTACCAGTGCCAGATAGAGTTAGAAACATCCATGAGAGAGAAGCATCCATCAGCTGCCTCCTGCACGCCCCCCACCTGGCACCCAGCCGCACCGGAGCCACCACTTGCACCCACTACCAGTGCCAGATAGAGTTAGAAACATCCATGAGAGAGAAGCATCCATCAGCTGCCTCCTGCACACTCCCTACTGGGGATGTGCCCGCAACCCAGGTACATGCCCTTGACCGGAATCGAACCCGGGACCTTTCAGTCTGCAGGGCCAAACCGCTCTATCCTCTGAGGCCAAACCGGTTTAGGCAGGACTTTTTAACTTTTGACATTTGCTTACCTTCGGTGCTTAAGAGCGGGCCACTCCCGCGTTGAAATAGCTTAGGAGGAAGGTGTGGGCACGTTTTCTTACTCCCCAGCTCTAAATTACCCAGATACTGCTTATTTTGAGGCAGGCTCGACGTTTAGCTTCTCATTGATGTCTTTATTTTGACCTCGTGAAGTTGATCGAAGGAGGAACAACGAATTAAATCATTTTTTGATGGGCTATGGGCGAAGCAAGGTTGTTGACAGCATGAAAACAATTGGCGAGTCAGGATGTGACCTGGAATTCGTTGCTGCCGTCAACACTGCTTTTTCCCATCTTCCCATCTGCCCGCTAAGTGAAAGTATCGGTATCTTGAGTTTTCACAAATAAAGAATTGTGCATTTCTGAGATTTTGGCTCCTGTTCTACGAAGGAGGGGTGTTCATTTCTTTGTCCTGCGTCCAAATCTTGATTTGGCTAATTACATTCCTACTTTCTGCTATTCTTGAGGACTTTCAAGTGGTTTTGGTCTTTTTTTTTTTTTTTTGCACAATCTGTTCCAAACTGGTCCTCAATCTGTTTCAAACTGGTATTAAGAACCACACAGTACAATCATGAGCTGCGTTTCACACTTGAGCTATCATCTACTTTAGAAACCTAACTTGCCCTTTTGTATTTTAAGTTGAGTAGGTGCTTTAACATTCTTGTGCAGAATAATCCTACACAATAAAAGGCTCATATGCAAATAGACTGAATCCTACACAATAAAAGGCTAATATGCAAATAGACCAAAAGGAGGGACCACCGAACAACCGGTTGTTATGAAGTGTGCTGACCACCAGGGGGCATGTGTGGAACATAGTATATGTTGGCCGCAGCGGGATGGTGGAGCAGAGGAGCCGGACCAAGGTGGGGCACGGGCCGCTGTCATCAGAACGAGCCTTTGGTGGTTACTGAAAATTCTTCGTTCCCATGCACCACAGTCCCGCCTGGCACTCATCTGCTGCCGGCACTGGCCTCACTCACACCTGTTGCCAGCACCCGGCGCCCCCGGGTCAGTGGGTGTGAGCTGCAGCTGCCAGTGCTGATTGCCCTTCAGGGCTTCTCCACCTCCTCTTCCTCCTGAGGGGCAAGTGGGGCCGGCAGCCACCACTCGCACCCACTACCAGTGCCAGCCCAGCTAGCACCTGCAGCTGGCACTGGAGCTGCTGCTCACGCTCACTGCCGCTTGGCACCATCAGCTGGTGCGAACGGTAGCTGCTGGCCCCCATCGCCCCTGAGGGCTTCTCTACCTGCCCCTGCTCCTGAGGGGTGATTGGAGCAGCAGCCACTGCTCGCTCTTACCTGCTCATAGCGCCGGCCCCAATTGCCCTGTGCTGCACGTGGGAGCAGGTCTGGCACCATCAGTCAGTGTGAGGGTGGCGGGAGCGGGGCTGCCAGCAGACAGGGGACCGGGGGCCACGGTGGGAGGGGCCTGGCAGGGGCCTGGAGGATGGGCCAAGACCCACCCCTATGCCCACCGCAGCCTCATGGCCCACAGTTCTTTTCAAGGTGCACAAATTTGTGCACTGGGTCCCCAGTATTATTTTATGAATGAAGATGGTGTTGCTGACAGATTCCTGTAGCCCTTTGTTCCTTTCTTGGAGAAGTCACCATTCATTATCTCTTTAATTATTTCAGCAAGTTATGATCTTTCCTAATAAACATAATACAACTATGTATTCATCTTGACATCTTCCCATAATATCTGGCATAATACCTTCCACAGTAAGTATCTTTAAATTAATAAATGAAAATATTTTGGTAAGTGATCATTTATACAAATCTGTCTACAGCTCTTTCCCCTCTTTCCCTTATGACTGGGTTTGTTGAGATTAGACACATCTGAGTGTCAAACTCAATAAATCCCTACTGTCATTGTTCAGTAGGCTGTGATACTACTGAGCAAGGAAGATAATTCCCTTCATTAAAAACCTCCTCTAAAAAGAGACCATTGGGCCTGGCCTGCGTGGCTCCGTGGTTGATAGTCAGCCTATGAACCAGGAGGCCACGGTCCCATCCTTCCCTCCAACCCGCTCCAGTGTGGGGGGTGCAGGAGGCAGCGGATCAATGAGTTATTCTCTCTCGTCATTCATATTGCTCTCCTCCCTTCCTCTCTGAAATCAATAAAGATATATATATATTTTTTTTAAAAAAAATAGACCATTGAATGCTTTCTAGAAAGCTCTGAGCCAGCTCTCTCTCCCTTCAGGGCTTAGGTTGGTCAAAGGCAATGAGAAAAGGAAACAGAGTAACTTTCAGCCCTGCAGAAAAGTAAGCAAGTTCTCCTTAGTTCCTTCAAACCACAACAGCATCCATTCCACCAGGGTTTATTGAGCTCTAAGACCTAGACACACAAAGACAAGAAAGACAGATGTACAGGTGATTCCTGCTCTCTAAAAGCACATGGTCTAGTGCAGTGGTCGGCAAACCACGGCTCGCGAGCCACATGCACGAGCTGCAACTTGCTGCTCTGTGGACTAATGCGTTTGCCGACCACTGGTCTAGTAGGTAAAGGAGGGGAGGATATGGAGTCCATTCCCTTGAAACATGAAATGCTTTTTCTTTCTTTTTAAAATATATTTTATTGATTTTTTTCACAGAGAGGAAGGGAGAGGGACAGAGAGCTAGAAACATCGATGAGAGAGAAACATCGATCAGCTGCCTCCTGCACACCCCCCAGTAGGGATGTGCCTGCCACCAAGGTATATGACCTTGACCGGAATCGAATCTGGAACCTTCAGTCCGCAGGTTGAGGCTCTATCAACTGAGCCAAACCGGTTTTGGCATGAAATGCTTTTTCTAAGGAAACACCTCACAAATTACGTTTCCCACAGATTACACGTTGGGAAATGCTGACGTAAGCCACATTTTTGGTTTCTAGGAGAGAAAACGATAACCCCTAGAGGTGAAGTGACCTGTCTGCGTTAGTGGAAGACAGTGGAGTCGAGTCCCTATCTTCCGACCCCACTCACACACTTTCCCCCCTACATCATGCTTTGTGAGCTACAAACTCGTTCTAGCTTCATCAGCCAATTCCAGGGAGAAAAAAAAATATTATAAAAGAATTATGGGATATATTCTGTCCTGTCAACAACTTTTAAAGCTATGCCCCTTTTTAATGATTGCTATGCTCCTTTTTAATGATTGCTCTTTGACATAAAGTGAAAAGGTGGGTACAGTACATTGGAAAAGGAGCACCCGTTATTACCTTAGTATGATCTTTCGAGCATCGGGCAGGAGCCTTGTAGAATTAAATTACCTCCATGATGAGGACATCCATCTACACACCCTAGCCCTGAGGTAGCTGTAAGTAAAACAAGCTTTCGGGGATTAAAACTCTTCCCAGAAATTTTCGTGTCGATTTCCCCCTACCCCTTCATAACTGAAGGAAAGGACTATTAAAGTCCACACCAGGTTTTGACTTCATCTCTGGCACAATCCCCCTGATTCTGGATGGGAAGGTTTCATATCCTAAATTCATAGTTCTATTCCCCAGAGGATACATTTTTAGTACTTCCTATTCTTAGGAAAATGAGACAAATTGTTTGTTCCCAAGGGACTTCTTAGGACTGAACTACAGCTTTCATTTTGAAAGTAGTTTCTGTACACACTACCTTTGAAACTGGTTATCTCTGTCTTCATCTATGACTCAGTAATTTTGTTTCATTTCTAACAGCTGTATTCACTCTCAGTAGACAGAACAAGGACCATCGCATGTAATATAAATATGCTGAGTGAATGAATAATTATTAACTTAAAAAAATCAGTAGTCATAAGGATTGGCAAGAACACTATTTATTAATCAATTTATCAAAACTGTTTTGTTAGTGCCTACTGTGTCCCCAGCTCTGTAGAATCACTTAAGGAGGATGAGAGAATACAAGAAATAGTCTCTGATGATTAAATCTGACCCCACCCCATTGACTAGGAGGGAAAGAAGCACACTCTCATATCCTGCAGGTGGGGATATAAATCATTACAACCTTTTTTTGGAGGGGAACTTAGCAATAGACATTAAAATACCTTAAAATGTGCATCTCTTTGATCGAGAAATTCCTCTTCTATGAATTTATTCCAAGGAGTCAGAACAAAACCTTAGCTAGGATATTGTGGGATGATGGCAAAGAATTGGGAATTCCCTCAGTATCCAGCAAGGAGACTAAGAAAATGATGATTTCTGGAAAAAAAATTTTTGATTTTAAAATATGTTCACAATACGTTAACCAATAAAAAATAATTACAAACGTTATGCACAATATAAACTGGTGAAAAAAAACATTACATAAGGAAATCTAGAAAGAAATACGACAAGAATACAAAAATGCTCATTGCAGAATGGTGTGGTTATGGTACTTTCATATTTTTTTTATTTTTAAATGATGATTTTTTTTATTCTTTAACTAGCAATTAAAATGAATGAACTATATCAATATTTATGAAGTTAAAAAAATCAGATCTCTAAAACAAAATATTGAGGAAAACAATGCACAAAACATATATTATTTAATAAAAAAAAAACACAGTTAATTTTAATTGAAAAAGTGATCTCTGCATTCAAGAAACCATTGATGCCAAAACCGGTTTGGCTCAGTGGATAGAGCGGCAGCCTGTGGACAGGCTGCGGACTGAAAGGTCCTAGGTTCAATTCCGGTCAAGGGCATGTACCTTGGTTGCGGGCACATCCCCCAGTAGGGGGCATGCAGGAGGCGGCTGATCGATGTCTCTCTCTCATCGATGTTTCTATCCCTTTCCGTTCCTCTCTGTAAAAAAATCAATAAAATATATTAAAAAAAGAAAAAAAAAGAAAGAAACCGTTGATGAGAGAAGAACATGAACTAGCCAGAGGACAACTAAATACTCAACTCTGACACACACTGTCAGGACAATAGGAATCAAGAGGAGAGAGAAGTTGACTAGGTTTGGAGCAAGATGACATCATGAAAGAAGGGAGGCTTGGCTGGCACTGAGCATCTGAAAGCCCTGGGAGGAAACAGAATCAGGGGCAGTAATACAAGGTGAGGCAAGGGCTGGCATCGCCCATTTTACACATCTCTCCTCCTCCCAGTTGAACTTTAACAATTGCAGAACACTTGATCTTTGACTAGAAAGGTATTTCTGTTTCTTTCATAGACGTGGGATTTACAAAGCCCTGCGTACTATAAATATGAAGTATTAAACATTCCTTGTAATATATTTTTAAAATTATAGATGCTTTTTGCAAGTAAGCCTGCTGGGGAGCATTTTTCTCCCTTCTAAATCTGTAGAACCGGACATTTCCGGATATTGACTTAGAACAAACACCAAGTATTATGCAACAGTAGTAATGGCAACCTGCACCCTTGTGAGTGTTCTGACGTTCACCATCAGACCACAAAGGAATGTAACCAATCAGAAATCAGCGATTCTCTGATTACATGCATGTTACAGAGTGTTGTTTTTGAGTCAGCTTTGGAGCTCAAAAACTACATCACTAATAGGAGTAGCAGCTATGCATATGAAGTGAAAGAGTGAATGACACGTGTTCAGTGCCAAATAATAAATGAAAAGGGTTGTGCCCATCTCAAAAAAAATGTCTATCACCGGAAAGAACAGGGTAGAACATGAATTGCCATCCCGGTATTCCTTCGGTGTGGGGTATGACCAGGTCTGGGGGATATTGTAGCAACTGTGTCAAACAGAAAGTAGCAGGTTACTTTGGTAAACAACCGGAGGGAATGTTTTATTGGCGCTCAAGAGGTCTGTTGAAGGATAGTGAGATGGAAAAAGACAGATGATGGATGCCCTTGCAGACCCAGCAGTAGGCTTGAGAATCCGTACAGCAGATATCAATGGTCAAGTCCATTTTCAAGGTGCCCGCCATTTTCCCAATTCGGAGCCTTTGCAATTACCATTCTCTCTGTCTGGAATGCCTTGCCCCCTTCTCTATCTGGTCTGTTTCGGTTCATTACAGGGCAACTGTATCCACCTTTATCCCCAGTTCCTCAGGATGAAATTATTTACTGCACCTTTGTGCTCCCAAGAAACGGTGCACATGGGTAGGATAATGTTTTGTGCACGTGTCTGACTCCTCCACGCATGGTACCTTGTACCTAGAGAAGTTCAGCAGTATTTGTCAAATTAAAGCATGATGAGAAGCAAGATTAAGAAAACATCTGGCGACGTTGTGCAGAAGAAGTGGGAGTAAGGGAAGAAACTGGAAGGCTGGAATGAAGTGGGGAGAAATGAGGAAGGAGGGAAATGAAAATATTCGGAAACACTGACCGCATAGGTAGCAGACTGGACAAAGGCATGAAGAAGAAGAGACGTCTACATAACTCCAGGGTTTCAAGGCTGAAAGCATGCTGAAAGCAAAAGGCTGATATCATTGCAAAATCAACAGACAGACTGTGCCAAATTGCAATGAATGGGGTGCATTAAGGCCGTCATTCAGATGGTTTGTGTCTCAGATTTTTATTGAATAAACTAGAGGCCCGGTGCATGAAAATTAATGCACTGGAGGCGGGAGGGGGGAGGTCCCTTAGCCCGGCCTGCCCCCTCTCACAGTCCAGGGACCCTCAGGGGATGTCCTACTGACAGCTTAGGCCCGCCTAAACCGCAGTCTGGCCTTCCTCTGCGGGAGGCGACCGGGACCATCAGGGGAAGGTTCTGCCCCCACCTCCCCACCGCTGCTGCCATTGCTGGTCCTCCTTGGCCCTCCAGTCGCTGCGGCTTTGTCCGGAAGGACGTTCGGAAGCTGTCCGTGGTCCATCCGGTCTAATTAGCATAGTCCCCTTTTATTAGTATAGATGTGAATTTTTAGCATGCCCCACAAGAATAAGTTATCAAGGGTGTTCAATTTGTAAAAAAAAAAACTAAAACATAATCTAGGTTTTCAGTTTTCAAAATGATCTTGCATTACTTTTTTATGCATTGAGAATGACAATGACAAAACCAATAAATATAGAGGACATCTGCTATTTCCTCTGCCCTGTCCTCTTCTCTTCTTCCGGGGACGGTGTGTTTCCTTTGGATTGCTCTTCCCAGCCCAGCCCCCAACTCAACCCTGTGGCTCTAGGTGACAGGCGAGAGAGCACGTGATCCCCACTGGAATACTCAGAAGTATCCCCAGCATTTTGTTCTTTCTTTCTTCTGACTGGGATCAGGAGAAAAAGTCAATTCTTTTCTGCTGGGAGACTCAGGAAAAGGCAAACCAGAAAACACTATTGACCGTGTCTCTACTATCACAGGCCATACGAGAACCAAGTAAAGATGAAGAGAACAGAGTGGGAGAATCCTGGTGGTCTTTGCATCCCGGTTTGTGGGTGTCTGCGAGCCAGCTAGCTGATTTTCCCCTCCTTCCCTAGGTTCGGATAGATACACCAGAAGATGACTCTTTCTGCCCAAACTGGCTGTTGCTGTCACCTGCAACAGGCAGGACTGTCTTCAAGCCTCAACGATTCCCTGGGGCCTGTTCCTGCCTCCAATTAGCATCCCTGACTGGCTTCAAAGCTGTTCAAGGTCCCCACCTTCTCTGCCTCCACTTTACAGCCCTGCTTTCCTCGGGCTGGCCTTTTCATGTCCCCTCCCTCCCTCCATGGCCTGTGCTTCTGTGGCTTTGCTCCTGGTGGCTGGTCTCACCATCTGGACTATCTTGACCTCCCCTCCCTGCCTATCCATCCCTATTCTGTCCAAGACACCCCAGGAAATGCCCCCCAAATCATCCAGGGAAGGCTTCTCTCTCTGGATGTTGGCACTCTGCGAGCTGTATGTGTGTAATAGGTCACTCCCGATAAACGGCCAACCTCATGAGGAAAATAGCCTAGCATGTGTTATCAATTGAGCACAGAGAGCGAGCAGTTCGCGTTGCTCGACTGAATTACATGTTTAGCAAGAGCTCCGGACGAGGAAGGTCGAGGCCTCCTTGGGAGAAAGCACGGCGATTTGTGGCTATTTATAAGTTAGCAATGGCCTGGTACCCGGGAGGACTGTTCCATGATACTTCATTCTCGTCCTTCTGCTGCGTGTTTTCTCATCATTTCCACAAAGATCATTTAAGAATGGGAAGTAAGACCCGGTGGGAAAAGATGAAGAAGCCAGAATCATTTATCCATGAGAAAAAAAAACAAAACAAAAATGGAAGTGAGTCCAACAACAGTCTGAAGATCCGTGAAAGTTTGGTCTGCAGAACATAGGTTCTTTCTCCCTAGAAATTAAGATTGAAGAGGGAAGTAAGTCTATAATCACACAATGAAATTTAGGCGCTTAGATAGATTTTTCACCATAGGGTACCAAATCATGAAACGAGTTTTGAACGTTGTAGAGTGTATTTCTATAGCACTTCTTAAAAAAAAGAAACTTTGGAAAATGGCTTATGGGTAATTTTGCCTAAAGGCAAGGAATTGAATCAGATGACCACAAAAACGTATTAGCTGTAAAGGTTTATTTTAGAAAACTTTGTACCGGGGGAGAAAAATATTTTAAATGACATTTACATTTTATAGCCATGTATCAGATGTGTTTTGTTGTTGTTGTTGTTAATCATCACCCGAGAATATTTTTCTCATTGATTTTTAGAGAGAGTGGAAGGGATGGGGAAGAGGGAGAGAGAGAAAGAGAGATGTGGAAGAGATGCATTGATTGGTTGCCTCCTGCATGCTCCTGGGCCAGGACTGGGATTGAACCTGCAACCCAGGTATGTGTGCACTGGCTGACACTCTATCCACTGAGCCACACTGGCCACGGTGTGAATACAGGGGCTTTTATTCTCCATGAAAGGAGAATGTCTTGTTCCAAACATATGTAGGAATAAGATAAAAACCTTTGCCTGATCTATTCATCTGCTTTCTTCCAAGGGAAACTTAACTGTGTTCAGATGTAACCTTATTTCTGCCTTTGAGATGATTTCTGCCTTTTTTTCACTTTCAAGTGAAAGTATAAAGTTAAAGACCAAATAAGGTACTAAACACTCACAAATGTTCCCTACCTGGACAATGACACCCTTCTCCCACTAATTCTAACATGAGCATAAAACGGAGCCCAAGTCTGTACAGTACTGTCCATCAGGACCAGTAGAGAACCAATAATATGCCCATCACCAGGGGGAGTGAGGGTGATGGGGGAGCACAGAGAAATGTTAGGGCAGTAAAACTATTCTGTGTGGTACTATAATGATGGATATAGAGCATTATACCTTTGTCAAAACCCATAAAATAGACATGTAACACAAAAAGTGAGCCCTAATGTAAACTGTGGACTTCAGTTAACAATAATACATCAATATTGCCTCATCAATTATAGCAAATGTACCACACTCCTACAAGATGTTAATAATAGGGGAAACTTTTGGGGATGGTGGTGGTAAAGGGGAGATTTGGAAACGGTACTTCGCATTCAATTTTTCTGTAAACCTAAAACTGCTCTAAAAAAAGTCTACTTTTTAAGAAAGTGACTCTAAACTAAATTCAGGACTCTAAGGACTGAATTAGTCCTTAATTAGGGAAAAGAAACTAAGCATAAAATAGCTAGAGTATTATCTTCTGTTAAGAATATTACATATAACCAATATCTATTTGTATTAAATTGTCTCCGCTTTTTTTTTTAAACACCCAGGAGAATCCTGCTGCTCTAATGATCAGAGTCTCTTTGACAATAAGTTAAATTAGAAGCCAGGAACATTTCTTTGTGGCTTTCCTTACTCACCATGAACTAATATTAAGGAGGTGATAGAATTGTCCTCCATAAAAACCTGAAAGTCCTTGTGACTAACTTTCCCCTTTCCTTTTCTACCTCAGGAATAACTTCGTATCTGCTTTAAGTTTTTAGGGGAAAAACATATAATGGCATTAATGCTGACTCACCGTGGATAGAAAAATGGTATTTTTCTTCACTGTTCTTGTTATTACATTGTATTTTAGAACTCAAAAAAAAAATAATGGGGTTAACAGCACTTTATACACAATAAGTCCTTTCAAAGCCCTTTCTCGTATGAGCTATACAGCCGAGTGCAGAAGCTAGACACCGAGTATTATTACAGACACTGAGTATTACTAATACTGTATTACTAGTATTACTAATGTTGTGTGTGAGCTCAGGAAAAGGATGAATAGGAGGAAGGAGATGATAGCTTAAATGAATGGCGAGGTTTGAGCAATGACATAGGACTTTGTTTTTGAATGTACACCGGAACACCAAATGTTTCACATGTATTTCAAGATCACATTCTCCAGTTAACACAGCTAGTCCTTATAGGTGGTTCTCTCCAGTAACAAAACTGGATTTTTCACCCTAAAGAATATCAGTTGTTGGTGAAAGGCACCACTACTCTTTTTCAGTACAGAGAGGAGAGAGTGGATCTTCCTTTCTGAACTTCTTTAGCATCCACATTCAGTCCTTTTGGCTATCAATCTCAATCCCCAAACTGTAATGTGCAAAACAAACAAACAAACAAACAAACAAAACAACCCATCACATTTGTTTTCTTGAAATAATTTTGAGTTGGAGTCTACCCTTCCACGAGGTAGACCAGAAAGTCAACCTCAGTCCTTTCTGGGACTCTTCTCCCTCTTGTCCTCACCTAATGCCAGGGAAGCCCAACGACCTCACGTAGCCTCCAAGCACGGGGAAGTCCCTTTAGTCATCCACCCACGCTGGGTTCCGGGGAGGCACCCACTGCCTTTGTTCTTAGGGTCTCTCGGGTCCAGGACTCTGCTACTGTCATTCAACCCGTGGGTACTAGAAGGAGTCTTTGGTGAACTAGAAATGTTTGGTCACTTCTTCAGGCTACTACCAGGGAAGAGAGGACAGAAGAACACCACCCTTTCCCCTTTTGAGGCACACCCATTTCTCTTCTTCCAGGGAATCCAGCAGAGACGGCTTCTGGCTGTGGGGGTGGTTTAGGCAGCTGGAAATAAAACCAAGAAGGGAAGTATCTTGCAGTCAACTTCTGCTTTCCCCCTTATGACATATGAATACTCCCCCGAGGCAAAGAAGCACGAGGCTACTACCTTCCTGAATTTAGGGTGCCAGAAAGAGGAAAATACAGAGGTAGCCATAAATACACATCTCCAAAGCCTCATCCTTCCACACGGTCACATGGCCCAAGCTTGCTCAGCCCAGTGAGAATCCTTTGCCCCAAAGCCTTCATGCAAGAGGCTCAGTCACTAGTGAGCTACTGGATACCTAACCTGTTCTACAAATTCAGTCAGAAATTCTGACTGAGAAGAAAAAAAAAAAATCAACGATCTGAGACATGAAGAGAATGGATGCATGGGATTATTTCCATAGCTCACATTTATTAATGTGAGATAGGAAGAATGAAATGATAGCTTAAATGAATGGCGAGGGTTGAGCAATGACATAGGACTTTGTTTTTGAATGTACACTGGAACAGCAAATATTTCACATGTATTTCAAGATCACATTTTCAAGTTAACACAGCTAGTTCTTATAGGTGATAAAATGTTAGAAGTATCACCGCCTATAATATGGGTCAATAGATAGAAGTTAGAAAATGTCAGCAGAAGTGACTCAGTTTTGGGGGGCCTGATCCCTGCTTAAAAATGTTGATGAGAGTGTAATTTAGTTGCAGTTATACAGCAAGAAGAATCACGCTAGACCATTTGTAGCAAATCCCCTCATATATTTAAGTCTAACTCATTCACTGAATCCCCTTACCCCTAAAACCATTTGGTAAAGAGCAAGGCAAGTCACTACCAGTAGTTTCTTCAGTGACATAGTGTATCTGTAACTTCTGTAATAATTTTTGCTGTGCAATTTCAGTTTTTCTTTTCCCCAGAAACTCCCCAGTTACAAAGGGAAACATAGGAGTTTCCATGTTGCCTGGAGATTTCATATTCTCCGTTCCTCTGTGTCAGTTTTGGAGGCATGTATGCATGTGATAGCAGTGCTAAGTCAAGGTTATAATTAGAATATCATGGTGATGTCGGATGAGTAATATCTATACATACAACGGAGCTTTTTTGCTGTTACCACAACAAATAATGGGAAGTTGCAAGGGCCTCTTATGCATTTTTTCTACTTGAGGGTCTGTCCGTGTAGAATACTTGTCAAAACTCTAAGTGAAAGACTTTTTCCCTAAATATTTTTATTATCTTTCAAATTTACATTTTGTGCTTTTATTTGGGTAACAAAAACTTTATTTCCTTGAAGTGTGATCCAAAGGATCAAGACCTTTAAATATCAATGCCTGTTTAACTGTTCCTGAGTGAGATCATATTTCCTTAAACTTACTCTGGAAGAGAAGATATGTACATCTGCCACCGATTATCCATGTCTATATATCATGGTTCATAAAACCAGGGACATTAAACCTGCATGCATGGAAGGCCAACAGAAGAAGTTATTAGCTCTCAGTGTAATGTGAGGATGTGTGCCTGATTCTTTCCTTAAGGTTCCCAGGAGGGGAGGGAAACTCTCTTTCCTCCAGCTTTCTCCAAGCGGCATAGCAACTGAAGAACAAATCACGTCTATATGTAAATTTTTGTCACATAGAAACGTGTGCTCCTAGCGTGTCACACAGAACAAAGAGTTATCGTAGATGACTCCCTCTAGATTTCTGGCTTTGCCTACTTGTCTCTCACCATGTCTATCAGGTAGACCTGGGCATCATTATTCATTAAACACACACACACACACACTCACACCCCTTTAATGAAGGCTTACCGTGTATCAGGTATACTCCTAGAAAGAGCACATGAGGTCTAGGATTGAAATGCTGAATTTGCCCTAATTGGTGTGGCTCTGTGAATAGAGTGTCAGCCTGCGGACTGAAGGTGTCCCAGGTTTGATTCTGGTCAAGGGCACAAGCCTGTGTTGCGAGTTTGATCCCCAGTGGGGGACGTGCAGGAGGCAGCCAACCAATGATTCTCTCTCATCATTGATGTATCTCTTTCTTTCCCTCTCCCTTCCTCTCTGAAATCAATAAAGATCTATTAAAAAAAAAAAAAAGAAATGCTGAATTATCTTTGAGGGTGAGTATGCAGGCTCAGCCCTACTGACTAGTTTGGCTTAAGAGGTGGGGTGGGGGTCTCCTAGTTTCAGACTAAGCACCTGGGAGAGAGCGGGTGCTTTGAGGATGAGGCCAGCGAAGGCCAGAGAAAGCTGTTGAGATAGTCTCCTGAGAGTAAACAGCCATGCAGTCATGTCAGAGTGATGAGTAGAACCGGGCAGGTGGTAGGTCAGCAGTGGGGAGGACTGGTGTAGAGAGCGTCAGGGAAGGCACGTGGGCATTTCTTTAAATTGTCGGCTGAACCCAAGGCAGCAGGCAAAGCCATGCCCCGGGAACACACTTTGCCAAAAAGGCAAGAGTGTTATCAGCTTGACCTTCATTTCAGCCCAGGTGCTGGGGAGTGTGTTTTGATATGTAAATCCCCATCAAGCACCAGGAATGCCGGGGCCTACTCAAGAATGCAAATAATCTCCTTTGTCTTGACTTTTGGGGAAACTTCCTGGTATTTGGGGGCATAAAATAAACCCACTGTATCAGCTCTGGGTCACTGTCTCTCCAGCAGAAGAGGGCAGCGGGTCCCATCGGGTTCCCAGCTTTTTCCTTCCATTTTGTGTCTTGTCTCTTTCTTTCTTTTATTTCTCAATCCCCAGCTCCTCTGCTCAGGAACTGCACCCGCTCTCTAGCTGTGCTGGACGCAGAAAAGAGGGAAATATTTTTACATCGGACTGGAAGTGGGTAGCACTGCCCCGGTCCTGGGTCTGAGCCTCAGGGCACTATGTTAGTTCCATGGAGGACAAAAGCAAGATGGATCCGAGGCCCAGAATAACTCCAGTGGGAACTACGAAAGGTACTGTTGCTTGATACCCCAAACCAGCTTTCCTCCCATGTGATCCAGTTCTAACATAGAACATATGAAGGGATGTCTGGTGGGAGTAAGAAACAGGCTTTTGAGAAATGTTTTCCTTTACTGATACATAGGGATAAACATTATGGGCAGGAACCTTTTCTTGTGTTTCCCAGCCTTGCGTACCAGCCTGCTGCACTCTGCCTCAGTACACGGTGATCAAAGGCAACATGCTAAGGTTGGTGGAGCAAGAACAGGAAACAAAGCAGGGTGTTGACATAGTGCAGTCCTGTCCCAGCCCTAGATGCCCTGCCTCCAGATTTCTTGTAATTAAAAAAAAAATAAAAAATATATATATATATTATTGATTTTTTACAGAGAGGAAGGGAGAAGGAGAGAAGGATAGAGAGTTAGAACCATCAATGAGAGAGAAACATTCATCAGCTGCCTCCTGCACACCTCCTACTGGGGATGTGCGTGCAACCAAGGTACATGCCCTTGACCGGAATTGAACCTGGGACCCTTCAGTCCGAAGGCCGACGCTCTATCCACCGAGCCAAACCAGTTAGGGCTTCTTGTAATTTTTTTTTTTTTTGAGAAAGGACACTTGCTTGATTAAATCATTTTTGGGATTTCTGTTGCTTACCGTCAAATACATTCCTAACTGAAACAAATATCAAGGTAGAAACTCCATGGAAAAGAAGGGTCAAGTGTTTTGCAACTGTGCACCGGAAACCTGTAGAATGTTGCTCACCAGTGATCGCTCCAGTACATTCAATAAAATTGGGGGGAAAGGACAATGAAAACAACAACAACAAAAGAAAATTAATGGTAGGGATGGGAATTTCGTTATTGAAATGGGAGGCAGCTTACAGGAAACTAGGTCACAACTCTGTGATTCGAACCAGGAGATGTGTCCAGACAGAGAATAACTGGCAGCAGGCTGATTTTTTTTTTTTTCAGGCTTCTTAAATCCCCTGTGGCCAGAAGCTGGGTTGAACTCAGAATTTAGAAATGAATTCTGTGATGCTTGAGTCATTTGAAAATCCCATTTAAAAGTATAATATGTGGAAATGAAGGACGCGCCAAAAGTAAAAAAAAAAAAAAAATAAATAAAAGGAATCTCAACATAATTTTGCGGTATTTTGGCAACATGCACTTAAAGTACCGAAGAGAAGGACAATGTGAGAAATGCGAGTGAAGATGAAACATTTTTTCAAAGTGCTGTGTCAGAGGGCCCCCAAGTCCGCTCTCTTCAAGGTGACAGCTGGGATGTGGGTGCTGGGCCAGGGTCTACATTTCCCAGCCTCCCTTGCATGTAGGCGTGACCAGGTGAGAGTCCAGTGGCTTCTGTCATTTCTGGGGTAAGTCCTTAAAGAAGCAGGTATGCCTTTCTACCTGCCATCTCCTCTTGCGTTTCCTCTCCCGCCTCTTCCATCTGGCTGGAGGCCTAGGACAGTGGGGGCTTAATGGAGGTGGAGCCACAGATGAACTGAATCTGTGTTCTTAAGTCACCACCTGCAAGAAAGCTAGTTGTCTGCCAACCAGAGACACCCCAGGAGCAAGAAGTAGTCCTCACATGGTATCATATCTGAAAGTTTATTCCGTTCCAGCTGCCAGTGTTACCCCAGCAACACAATACCTTGATGACTCAATACAAGTACCTTGATGACTCAATACATGTCCATTGACAGGAGATTTCCAAGAAGAGATCCTGCTGTACTTATTTTAAAAGCATGTTTGATTGACTTTTAGAGACAGAGGAAGAGAGAAAGGGGGAGAGGTAGAAACACCTCCTGCACCAGGCATGTGCCTTGACCAAGAATCTAGTCGGTGTTCTCTTGGTTCATGCTCAACCAGTGACCCACACCGATTGGGCTGTACTTACTTTAATGAAGAGATGAGACTCGCAATGAACAGGCCTTTTGGATACAGATTTTATTTTAAATTGTGGTAAAAAAAACAAAAAAAACCCCCACATAACCTGGTCTTACCCGCTCAACAATGTTTAAGTGTGCCTTCTAGTGTCAGGGGCACATTGTTGTAGATAGATCTCCAGGACTTTCTCATCTGGTACGACCAAACCTCCGTACTCATTAAACAAAAGCTGAACACATAGTTTTAAAGTCTTGAGTAACAGTTTATGTTCTTAAGTAGGTGAACTATTTTCTTGACGTCTTAATTTCGGTATAAGAATAGCATAACATTGCCTTGGGAGTGTGGCTAAGGTGTCATCCTGGTCAGGGCACATACCTAGGTTGTGGGTTTGATCCCTGGTTCGGGGTGCAGGCAGGAGGTAGCCGATTGATATTTCACCCTCACATTGATGTTTCTCTTTCCATCTCCCTTCCTCTCTCTAAAAATCAATAAAGATATTTTTTTAAAAAAGAATAGCATAACATTTAACATTGGAGAGCCCTTGCTATGTGCCAGGGACTTCTCTGTTTTATACAATATAGTATCTCAATCTAACCCCCCCCCCCAAAAAAAATGCGCAAGACCTCTATTGAAGAAAAAAAAAAAACTACTATGAGAAGCAAAATTCCCTTTTATATATCAAACCTAGAATTGATGGTAACATATTTTATCTTAATGAATCTGAAAGAATGAAGTTTCATATAAAGAGGTTTTACTTAAAATAATTATAAGATCATTCAGTGTAAATATAAACGCTCATTAAAATAGGTACGCAGACATGATGTTTCTGATACAGTATTTCACTGCTTGTGGTACTAACTGTGCCAATTTTTCTTCCTGAGATGCTTTTCTTAGTCAAGGCCAAAGTCACAGTACATTAATGTTTCTGCCCTAGACTCAGGCATCCTATTAAAAGACTTGGTGAATGGAGCGATTATAACCTAAGATCCATCTTCATCCAGAAAGCACATCAAAGGCTTGCTAATGGACCTTGAACTAGAGTCGCAGTTTTTTCTCTCTGCTGTGTTGACTCCAGTACTACACCCCAGAGTGGCAAATAAACCCAGAAAAACAACCAGGCTCGCCCCTACCTATGAAAAGTGAATCATCGTGATCATTTGGAGCCCACTCCAAATCCAAAATGCTCGCGCGAAAGGCACCAGGACTGCTGTGCGACTTGGCTGCATTTTTCCAGATCCGTTGTACGGAGTTGGAAAGTTAAACTCCCCAGTTTAAATTTAGATCAAGCTCTCATATCAAATTCCCACACTCCCTCTTTTCTTCTTCTTCTTTTTTACCTCCCAGAATAATGCTCTCTTTCATCCTTTGCTGTCCTTTCCTGCTTATCCGCTTTCATTTTTTCCTGATGTTGTGATCCACTTTATAAAATCTGGTCAGGCGTTCCATCCAGGCTAATGCTTTCGTCTCCCCCTGGCTCTCCGCAATCTCCTCTCTTTTGATTTCAACAGCTGGGAGCCTGAAGTCTCCACTCACAGACTCGGTCCCTCTTATGTTTGGGAACAACTCTGGGTCAGGTCTGGGTCAATTTCAAGAGCTCTGCACCGGTATCTGGACAACCCGGCCTCAAGTCAGGCTGGCTGCCGATGCTGTTTGAACATTCTCCTTGTATGTATTCAACACCCACCCCACCACCACTCTTCCTCTAACCGTGTTCCAGGCACTGCGTGAAGCTCCGAGGACCCAGCTAATCCGGAGACATAGTCCTTACTGCAGGGTCTTGCAGTTTATGAGGGTAGACAGACAAGTCAACCTGCAGTCACAGCAGAATGTGGTGACAGAGCCACGCCAAGGATGCTGTCTGTGGGCGCCCGAGGAGAGGCATCGACTTGGGGAGTATGGGGTGGGTGTGGGAACCTCTTTCCACGTTCCGCGTGGTTCAGGGTTCGGGTTCTGAAGGAGGCCGCACACAAACGAAATGGGAAACTAGAAAACATTAATTGGGCGATATCGGGGGGCCAGGCGGGAGCCTTCCTCTAGTGGAAAGGACTGCCACTTGCTCTGGCCTTTTTCTCCCTTTTATTAAGGCTTTGGGACACACCCCTACCTTTAGGCAGGAAATAACAAAACAGAAATTAACATGAAACAAACAGGTAGAGGCTGCTTCAGCCAACAATGTTTTCAACTAAACAGTGAGTGATTAGCTCTGACCTTTCAGAGCAGTTAAGGTTGACCAGTCTTCTGACCTCCTGTTTACATCTATTTAGTGAGAACAATGTTTGGTTTCCGACAGGTGGGTGCAGAAGAAAGAGTCAGAGAAGCTTCCCAGAAGAGTTGATTTCTATACAAAGATGTGAAGGGTGGGCAAGAGTTACCTAAGCACAGAGGGAAGAAATGTGTGTGTGTGTGTGTGTGTGTGTGTGTGTGTGTGTGTGTATGTAAGAGAAAGAGAAAGAGAGAGAGAGAGGCCAGAGGAGAAGCAGAGCATGCTCCAGGAGCTACAAGTAGCTCCATTTGGCAGGGTAACATAGTAGTTAAGATTATAATCTCAAAGCCAGGTCACATGGTGTTGAATTCTGACTGCTGCTATGTGACCTTGGGCAAGATCAACTCTTTTGCCTCAGTTTTCTCATCTGTACAATAGGAATACTAATAGAACCTGCTTTATAGCATTGCTGTGAGGAATAATCAACCTAATATGTACAAGTGCTTAGAATGGTGCCCAGAATCTATACTAATAAAAGGGTAATATGCTAATTAGACCTGAGTCTTCAGGACGTCATTCGGACGTCCTTCCTGACAAAGTCAGGGGCGTGGGTGGCCTGCAAGCCACCCGTGACCCCTCACCCAGGCTGGCCTCACCTCCCAGCAGGGACATCCTCCTCTCCACCACACACACACACACATACACACACACACACACACACACTCAGATCTGGGCCCCCTTCAGGGTAGAGTGCACCAGGCCTCTATCCTATATAATAAAAGGGTAATATGCAAATGGACCCTAACAGCCAAACAACCAGAATGACTGTTGGATCAGTCACTATGAGACGCACTGACCACCTCTCAGTCCCTTCCCCTGGCTGTTAGGCACCAATCACCCGATGGCAAACAGGAAACTGGGGATGAGTGGTGGCGGTAGGGGGCGGGGCAGGCTTCGGGCAGCTGGGGAAGATGGCCCTGACCACAGGCCAGGCCCAGGGACTGTACCCGCTCACGAATTTTGTGTGCCAGGCCTCTAGTATAACATCATAAACAAGGGCTGGTTATTACTTAGCTATAGTATCCAATGAAAGATAGGAAGTAGCCAAAGAAAACTGTGATGTGTGTGAAGGTAAGAACTGAACCCCTGGTGCCCTCAGATTACACAGGGGAGTTAAGTATCAGGCTGCTGCTTTGCACATACGCCCCTTCTGAGTGTAGACGCTGCTTGGAGGGGTCCGGGTGGGAGGAG
>JAAGEH010000022.1:4414629-4505388 GCA_011751065.1 Lasiurus cinereus
CCCCTTCTGAGTGTAGACGCTGCTTGGAGGGGTCCGGGTGGGAGGAGATTCTGCTCTGCCCATAGTCCTTGCTGGCAAGATGAGTGTCTTGCTCTGTCCCTTGCTGCATTGAGTGGCTCCTGGAAAAGGTGGTGAGTTTATAAATGGCCTTTGAATCGTTTGTGTAAATGTCTCTTAAGGAGCTGGACATTTAGTTCTGAAGACAAGATTTGGAAGTAGTCAGCTTTAAGAGAATACTGGAGGCCTAGAAGTAGAGTTAAGATTATCCAAGGAGGCTGAATGGATGGAGAAAGAGAGATTCCAAAAATCCCGAGAAAGACCATCATTGAAGAGACACGAAGAAAAAGAGCCCTTGAAGGATACGGAGAAGGAGGAACTGGAGAGGAAGGAGAGAACCCAGGAGTGCGTGTCCCCTATGCCAACGGGGTCATCACTTTCAAAGGTAGGCGTGATCAGCAGTGTCAAAGACTGCTGGGAAAGTGCAAAAGACAGGAGTGGAAAGCAGTCCATTGTGATAGGGAGCACTTTGGCAAGAAGAGTTCTAGTGGAATGTCTGCCAGAAACCAGTTTATGGTGGGCTAAGCGGTCAGTGGGAGGTGAAGAACGGAGGAGCATGAATAGAATTCAGAAGGGAAGGTTCAAGAGGACGGTGAGTTTGAGAGGCAAGTGAATTCAAGAAATTTAGAGGTGAAGAGATGGAGTGTGGTAGGTCGAGGCACCTGTGGAGTTGAAGGGTGAAGTGTTTAAATGCTGGTGGTAAAGAGCCATTAGAGAAGGAAGATAAGAATGGGAATAAGTGCCCATCAGCAGATGAGTGGATTAGAAAACTGTGGTACGTCTACGCAATGGAATACCACTCTGCTGTACAAAAGGAAGGAACTCCTACCATTTGCAACAGCTTGGATGAACCTAGAAAGCATTATGCTAAGCGAAATAAGCCAGTCAGAGAAAGATGAATATCACATGTTCTCACTCATTTATGGAATATAATGAATAACATAAACAGAAGCATCAATCAGATCAGACCATCAAACCTCAGAGGGAAGGTAGGGAAGGGTGGGGGTAAAGGGGAGAGATCAACCAAAGAATTTATATGTATGCAGATAAGCCTAACCAATGGACACAGACAACAGAGGGGTGAGGGCATGAGTGGGAAAGGGGGGGGGCAATGGGGCGATAAGGACACATATGTAATACCTTAATCAATAAAGAAAAAATTTTTAAAAAATGGGAATAAGTGGAGAGAAAAATAATCTCTCCAAAGTGGGCCAGGGAGGGGTGAGGGGGTGTTACCTTGGATAGGAGGAATTTAACACCCCCTTGCATTGGTATAGGAGGGAAAGAAACAGAGATGGGTATGAATTCAGGAAGATAGGGGGACTAAAGTTGAAGGAATTCTCTTCTGGTGATCACCACTGTCTTGGGAAGTAGGGGGCTCTGTCTTTGGTTCAAAGGGAGGGGGCCAAGGATGGAGTAGAAGGTTTGAGAAGAGTGAGGAAAATTACCTATTTGGTGAGACTGTGGTTAGAGTTAAATGAGATAATATATTTGAAAGTTATTTGCAAATGTAATTTATTTTTCAGAAGGGATAATTTACAGAGTGGAAGAAAACCATGATGGCATCACTCAATAGATACATTAAGCATTATGGTCAGAGGTTCAAGGTTGTTTTTCATTTAGTTAGATAACATTCCTAAAGCAAGAAGCGATAATGTTGATCCAAATTCAAGTAACAAAACAATCTTACATTTTTCAAATTTTACTTTTCAGGAAGCTATAGGGCACTCCTGAGTTCCTGTTCTTCCTTCAAAATAGCATTATGATTACACTAGAGGCCCAGTGCACCCTCTCCAATCTGGGACCCTCGAGGGATGTCCAACTGCCTGTTTGATCCCTACTTGGATCAGGCCTAAATGGGTAGTTTAGTCCTTCTTCCAATCAGGACTGCTGGCTCCCAACTGCTCATCTGCCTGCCTTCCTGATTGCCCTAACCACTTCTGCCTGCCAGCCTGATCACTCACTAACCACTCTCCTGCCAACATGATTGATGTCTAACTGTTCCCTTGTCAGCCTGTTTGCCCCTAACTGCCCTCCCCTGCAGGCCTGGTCACCCCCCAACTGCTCTCCCCTGTAGGCCTGGGTACCCACCCGCCCCCTGCCCAACTGCCCTTCCCTGCAGGCCTGGTTGCCCCCAACTTTCCTCCTCTGCCAGCTTGGTCACCCCTAACTGCCCTCCCATGCAGGCTTGATCACCTCCAACTGCCCTCCCTTGCAGGCCTGGTCCCTCCCAAATGCTTTCCCCTGCTGGCCATCTTGTGGTGGCTATCTTGTGTCTACAGAGGGGCAGGATCTTTGACCACATAGGGGCAGCCATCTTGTGTGTTGGAGTGATGGTCAATTTGCATATTACTCTTTTATTAGATAGGTTAGAGGCCTGGTGCACAGATGGGGGCCAGCTGGTTTGCCTGGAAGGGGGATCCCAGATTAGGATATGGGGCAGCCTGGGCGAGGGGCCTGTGGTACTTTGCAGGCTGGCCACACCCCCTGGTGACCCAAGCAGAGGCCATGGTATCTGGGATTTATTTACCTTCTATAATTGAAACTTTGTAGCCTTGAATTGAGGCCTGGGCCCACCAGAGTATGTGGAAAGATTGGCTTCCTCCATCGCCGGTGGCAACTCAAGCCTCCTTCTCCCTCTGTGGCTGCAGCCATCTTGGCTGGGGTTAATTTGCATACTCACTCCTGATTGGCTGGTGGGCATGGCTTGTGGGTAGCAGCGTGATGGTTAATTTGCAAATCACTCTTTTATTAGATAGGATTTGCAAACCAAACTTTGGGGTGGTTTGGTTTTATTCCAACTAAGATATACATTTACTTGTGTAGGGAGTATATTAAAGAAGTGAGACATTTTCAATGCTTATTTTGGGAAAGTGCTATTTGTAAAAAGCAGATTTATTTTCTATGTCTTGGACACTAAAATGTTTACTAGGAGCAGTTTAATGGCCCTATGTAAATCAAGGGTGACAGGAGGAAAATGGTCGGAAGAATGTAACCCTCTGAATCAATGAATCTATGTTTCTCGGGAAGGTTTCTTGGGAAGGGAACTCACATATCACTCCGGGATGCAGTACTGAGCTGTTTTGTGTTGATTAAGCCCAGGGACTCCACTAGGGACCCACCCTGTGACAATGCTCTACTTAGATCATTAGTCAACACATTGCAACACAAGGGGACTGAGAACAATATAAAAAGACCCAGGACGGTTCTTGGCTATTCTTCCTTCTGAAAGGAAGAATGTTTAGCTCTTATTTCTTCAGTTACAAATTAAACCATGTGGGTTTTCATTTAAGTCCGGAGACTATTAGCATGGAAAGACATGGAAGTGCTGCCAGGGGTAAAAGCCATATTGCCACTGATTTGTTGCAATTAGCTGATTTGACCAGTCTTTCTCCACCGAAGGAAGAGACAGCTCCTGGGGAGCTGGAAAGGAACTGAGCGATCATTTTTTTTTTTTTTAAACAGATGAACAATCTCGGGTAATTTTTGCTAATCCAGAATGATGGCGATTGCTGAGCATCATGCCTTATTTTACACATGGGAAGAGAATTGCTTTAGGTATGCTTTTGTCTGTCTTATGGAGAGTCAACCCTATCTTGTACATATAATTCTAATTACAATAAAGGACAGAGTCAATATTTAGTCATCTTTCTCATTTGCCAGTAAAATAACTCTTATCCTTTATTTGGAAAAAAAAGAAGAAGCTTTTACCTGCTCTGCTTAAAAATGCCAATATCCAATGCCTGTTTCTTTCTGCAGTTTTTTTTTCTTCTTGCAACATTTTTCTAACCCTCGGAACATAAAATTATATCTTTGGGGATGAAAATACTTTTTTTATTTACTTTCCAAATAATGAAACCGACTCGGAAAAATAGCATTGGCACTGGCTGGAAACCCCACTGGTTACGAAATCATACATAATTTGTACAACCTTGAAGGCTGGAACTGCTCACAGAAACTCATGCCACCAAACCCTCCAACTCAATTAAATTCCAGGTTGCTGACGTCACTGTTGGCTGTGTAACATCAGTGTATGCAGGCAAAGAAATAAAAGGAAGCCCTGGTAACAGACAGCAGGCCTACCGATAATTCCCGTTATTTGAGATTCACTCCTTTGGAGTAAAATGTTTTATTCCAGGAGCAGAGGACAGAAGCCTCTGGGTGAAATGCAACATTGGACCATCGTCTGGGATTAGCGCCTTGGAGATAAGCGATTGATTCGTGCATTTTGGAGAGAGTCTGGGAGGAGGCATAATTTGCTCACTAGCACAGAGGTAGTTAGGAGCTGAGTGGCAATTAGAGTCTTGATGTCCTTGGTCCCCTGGCCAGTGTTTACTAAACAGTGGCCTCCTGTTCTTAGGTCTCTGTTCACCTTGGCAGAATGAGTAAATCGTTCAGCTCCACAGTGTGTATCAGCTCTACAAATCCTACCATTCTAAGGAAGAGGCAGGCTGAGGTTGAACGGGGGAGAATGGAACAGTGATGAGTCTTGCCCCTGATAGGTTTCTGTCCCGGCAAAGCCAGAGAACTCCAAGGCCAAGTCCCAAAGCAGCTTCTGAATCTTGCTCAGCTTGGTGCTTCTGTCCTGAGTTGTCTCCCTGGAACAGTGCTACTTAATTGGGGAGCAAGGGCCCGGTGGTCAGATTCATCCATTTGGATGCCCTCCTAGCTTGGCTTGTATTTGGCTTTTTATTTTTATTTTTGGCCTCGCTGTGATCCCATTCCTTAATAACACTCTGCTCTTCAGTGTGAGCATGAAATAGTCCCAAGTACCCCAGTTTCTTCTGCTCTCCTGAATTCGAAGTCCCTGATTTATTCCCACCTTTTCTCTCAGAATTGGTCAGAAGTGCCCTTCCAAGAGAATGCTTTGATTTTACCGAGGTTGATTCATTATTTGGGTATGCTCTAGTTTATTGAATCAGTCCCCAATGGATGAATGTCTTCACTCTACTCTTTAATTTGTTAGATGGGTACATTAGAGAGTATAGATAAAGAACCCTCACTTTTTAGAAAGTTGGCTTTAGAAGATCACGTTCGAGTAGAATCTGTGCCTTTTTCAGAGGAGAGAGCCCATTTGGTATTTCTTGATAAGGAAGAGGTACAGTCTCTGTCGGCAGAGCTTTCTCTGCTGGGAAGCCTACATGATACCCGGTATGGTCGCTTGTATTACCTGCGCTTGCGGTTTGTTAACTGGCGATAATTTCTGTGTCTCGTTTTAGAGGGAAAAGTGAGCAAGCTGCAGGAAGGTGGGAGTGGGCCACGAGCCAACACGGGGGGACTAGCTCTTGTCTCAGGAACTGTTTCTCATTACTTCAAGGACAGCTACTACTGTTCCTATTAAAACAGCGGCTTTCACGCTGGCAGGTAAACAAGCAGACAAAAAGACTGCTGAGTCTCAAGATACAAAAGCCTAAAATGCGAAGAGATAAAAACAGAGGTTCACGTCCGAAAGTCAAAAGTGAACTAGGATTGTTACCGGTATTGTGATGGCCCAACAGAAAGGAAACGGTGGAAATTACATTGCCATTCATTTACGTCCCGAAAGGCATGGAAAACTGTGCCTGGCAGGATGGTTCCTGGGGATGAGCAAAACTACAGTTTTCTTGCAAGATCATTTTCTATTCTTCAGCGCCTCTTCTCTCATTCCAGGAAGCGGTGATTTGCCGTGCAGTGAGCCATACCAATTACCACGTTGCTCTTGAGGGCTACAGCGAATGCTCATCCTCACCTTCCTCCTCACTAAGGCGTGGAGCAGACATCCATCATCATTACCGCACAGCCTGTCTGCATCCTTAATTAGGATGACACACTGCAGAGCTTAGTGGCAGAGCATGCGATCTTAGGCATTTAAAAAAAAACTGTTGGTGGTAAGAAGCAATCTTACACGACTGGTACAATAGCTTGTGTATCATGAGCCCAGAACCCTACAAGGTTTTAGAGAGCTCAAACCACTTTTCTGGTCAAGTTTCAAAAATCGAATTGAACATATCCTGCTTGCCTAAGCAATTTGCAATTACGTTTTTGAATACAAATAAGGATATTTGCGGGGTCATCTCTCATCTCTCTATGGTAGCTTTCCAGGTTAAGTTTCCTTGCCGGGGTTACTTCATGCTGTTTCTTAGGGTGTTGATTTGGCATCTGTGCCGTTTGCTGTTGACGGTTCCAGCACAAGAAGAGATTATAACTCGATGGAGAAACTCCCTGATTTATATCTCCCCATCGATTTGCTGCTCTTTGTTTGCATCATTTTATCACGATTCACCCTGGTGATTATATTTCCTGATTCAAGGAAAATAAAGGCATTAAAAACTGCAGCAGGAAAAGGAAAGGGAGCTCGAGTTTACTGAGGGCCTACTGGGTTCCAGGCAGTACTTCAAAAGCATTTCCGTGTTTTATCATCACATCGCATCTCTGTCTTACAAAGGGGAAAAACTTAAATTCAGGTGATATAACTGCTTGATGTCATGCCGCTTGCAAGCAGTGGAGCCAGGATTGGAATGCAAGTTAGTCTAACTGCTATCATTCAGGTTCTTCAAGCAGTAATAGCACCTTACATGTGTGCAAGCTCTATAGTTTACAAAATGTTTTCCCATATATTATCACCTTAATTTTCCCAACAGTTCTGTGAGGTATACCCTACTACAAAGTTTTACATTATATATATTACCACATTGTGTGTGTGTGTATGTGTGTGTGTGTGTGTAGCTTTGTATTACAGAACAGAAAGAGTTTGTCCACCCAGCACTAGCAGAGCCAAACACTAAACACCGGGAATTGCAGTGGAGAAATACTGGCCATTTTATATGAATGCACCATTCAGGAGAACGAGAGGCTAAGGCTCAAAAGCCCAAACTCCCCAATGGCATGTAGATTACAGATTATATTGGGCAAAAATCACAAGACACGGTGGGCTAGGGGTTCCAGGTCATGATGGGAGCAGATGTTTCAAAGGTGAGGTAAGGGTGCAGAATCATTTCTTCAGGATTTCATTTCTTCAGGTCTCGAGGGAAGCTCTGAGGTCTGCTCTGGCACCCTTTCTCTGGTCTCATGGGAAAGCAGTGGCCCAGCACAGGGCTCAGGAACGGCAGCATAACCGAGGTCAAGCTGTTATCTCTAGCCTTCCAGAGGTAGCGCAGTGTGACCCTTTGTCAGCTCCAGGCTGTTGTCTTCTGCTACTCGTCTAGAGATGATTTCTAGAGCTAGAATTTAAAACTAAATTTAATCAACATCATAAGGACCCTCCGTTTTATTTGTATGTATTAAATATATCATATTAATTGTAATATAATATAATTATTGTGACATTTCACAGAGGAAAACGAAGCTCAAGGAAACTTGGACTTGCCCAAGGTCAAGCACATAATAAATAGCCGGGCTTGCCGAAACCGGTTTGGCTCAGTGGATAGAGTGTCGGCCTGTGGACTGAGGGGTCTCAGGTTCGATTCCCGTCAAGGGCATGTACCTTGGTTGCGCGCACACCCCCAGTGGCGGGCTTGCAGGAGGCAGCTGATTGATGTTTCTCTCTCATCGATGTTTCTAACTCTCTATCCCTTTCCCTTCTTCTCTGTAAAAAATCAATAAAATATATTAAATAAATAAATAAATAGCAGGGCTAGGACTTGGAGACTTAAGAAAAAAGATCATCACTTTTCCCATGACTCTACTAAAGCCTTGGAGCCAATCAATTGTTATTTAGAAAAAGGCAGATTGTTTTGTACTATGTTGTGTGTTTATCTACAACTGGGTGTTTCTCTATGCCATGCACTTGGGAAAATAACTTGGGAAAATCACAGCTTAATACATAGATGTTGTTAAACAATTAAAGCCAAGGTAACAAGACCAAGTAGTGAATTACTGAATTAGAAAACCTAGGCTAAGAATATGCAACCCAGGCATGCATAAAAGCAGAAATGAGATCTGAGGGCATGTACAATCGGGGGCCTCTTCCTATTGTGGCATTAATGGCGTCATTAGAAGCTTTACAGTCCTGTTTAGTAAAGGACTCTCTTGCCCAAGGAGACAACTCACTGAAAAGTTGGAGGGGCGTGGAGAAGACGCTGGGGAGCGAGGGGAATCTTTCTCCACTTTTTCTGGGTTACACTTTCTAGCTCCCCACTCCCTTTTCCTGGACTCCCCTGCACCTCCCAAAGATGTTTATCTAATAAATCATTGGCATCAAGATGGGAATGACTGTTATGTTTACCTCTTCAAAGAGGAACCTGTTGGTACAAGTGAAACTCCAAGTGGTAAAATGGTAGACTGTCCCTGAAAGGTTCTTTTGAAAGGAGGCAGTTTCTGTGGCTCTATGATTAGTTTGGGCAGTCACATCCCCAAAACCACCCATACTTCCCTCAAAACACTCTTCCAGCAAGCTTTCCGCAACACATGTTTATTGGGTACAATTTGTGACAGGCGTTGTGCCAAGTGCTGGGGATATGTTAAAAAGAAAACAGACATACTCTCTTACAAAATATAAGCTCTAGGAAGGCAGGGACTGTGACATACAGAATTAGCATTGTTTTGTACCAGCCACAACCCTCTTCTCACTTTGGCAAATGGCTGGGTACTCCCTGAGACTCAGTCAAAACAGAGAACTAATAGCATGTAGATGGGTCATGGGTTTGCAGGTGGAATCATTAAAATCATGAAGAGTATGAACAATGGATACTGTATTCCTTCCTTCCTTCCTTCCTTCCTTCCTTCCTTCCTTCCTTCCTTCCTCCTCATTTTTTCTCTTATCACCATTCAAACTATTCTTGAAAACGGAGGTGGATTTGTAGAAATCAGGCTCCATGGAGGACCTTAACTTTGAGTCGGCCACACAGCACAGGTATTGCCCATTTACTAGCTGTCTCTCCGAGATTCATTTGTTCCATCTCTTAAGTGAGGATACTTCATAGCTCCCTCAAAGTATGCACTACATGAACATAATTGGTGCTCAATGAACAAAGCTATTAAAATCATACTCTTTAGATTTAGAACTCTTCTTTAAATACCATAATTCATTACCTTTATGATATTGGAGGGCTTTCTTAAGGCATTATTTGTGGAAAGATGGTGTTTTTATTAATAAGTTAGCATATTTCCACTTGCAATGTATTACTTGCAGGACTTTTATTTAGCATCTTCATAGCTTAGATTATTTTGGTCATCCTAGGTAGGTAGGTTCCGTATAGAGCAGTAGGCCAGTGAAGCATTTGAAAAGTCAAAAGGTATTTGTAACACACACAATATTTGCAAACTATACCTTTATATGACACAGGAATCTTCTCCACCTTTGGTTCTTGATAATGTCCCCCCTCATGACACAACATAATGTGACTAAATGGTGTGGCTCAGCTGTGCTCTCTCAAGTCCCCCGAGAGGTCCATGGTGCTGTCTTAATGCCCCCAAGTTCAAGTGCCGGTTCCAGTGCTAACGTACCAGATTTGGAGAGTGTTTGCCAAGATACAAAACATCCATGTTGGAGGCCCTAATTCATAAAACTCTCGGCATGATTTAGAAAAACAGAGAAGTCCTATAGTGCCAAAGCCAAATTAAACCGTACAATAGGAAAGGACTAAAATATGTGGACCATTATCCAACAGCTACACAGATGTGTGTCTGAAGGTTTGCTGAGTCCAATTTGGCCCTCGGATCCACTGTTTTTGGCTCCTATATAGTTAATTTTCATTAGAAGAAAGTATTAATTGAATCCTTTTTTTTTTTTTGGCTGCAGAAAGCTTTATTGTTTCATTTGGTCCAATGCATGGGAAGGGCTTCAGCGTGGTTAAAAGAATGGCTAGTAGTTTCGGGAAAAGGCTCAGGTGAAAGCCAGACACCAGGGGATGCAGAGGGGCCCCTAAAAGGCCTCTGGGCTCCACAGGCTCCTGGTTGTGCTTGAGGGGGAGCCTCTCAAGAGATACTCGCCCCGCCCAGCCTGGCGCCCGACAGCCTGCGAAGGTGAGGCAGGTGTTGCCCATCTTCTTGATGAGTTTCACCTCCTCACCCGGAAGTGGTTCTCCCGGAAGTCAATCACGGAGCTGAGGGTCTGCGGGTAGAACCAGGGCCTGCAGCTCCCAAAGGGCTTGGGTCAGGCTCCTCTCCAAGGCCAGGCGTCCTCCATAGCTTCCCGAGTTTTGCTCACTCCCCCTGGACAGAATGGGGCCACCGAGCTGGTTCTGCATCTTTAAGAGCCGCTCAGCCCTTGAGCTTCCTCTCTGCCAGCTCCTGGAAGAAGTGGTCCAGCTCTCAAGAGCCACAGCTTCACAGAGGAAATAGAAGCCCAGGCAGAGGGCGGTGTGGAGGCCGCAGAGGCAGGCTGGCCAAGAGGCTGACTGCAGCCTCCACGTCGGTGGATAATTCTGGGGAATTTGGGAGCTCCTGGTTGTTCGGCAATAAGGAGTTAAGATGGAAAACAACCCAGTGTGTTGGCTGGTTCTGGGGTTGGTTTTGATGGTGGTGACTGGATAAGGTTGGAGGGTGGAAGGGGCATCCCTGGGTCTGTTCCATCCGAACACTGTTGCAGAGAGAAAGTCAGATCTGGGACCACTTAGGGCACTGCCTGAATACTTAATCTTTTTTTTTTTTTTGAATACTTTCTTTAAAAGGCAATACTATGCATAAATGCAAGGAAAAATTCCCAATGATTTTTCTATTTGCCTTTTATAGTTCTTCTGGGAAACATGCTGAGTGTGACTATATGGCAAATATGTCCAAACACAAACAGTTTAAGTTCCACCCCCTCCCCCCCATTCCTAGTACGATTGGACATCTACGCTCATTATGCCGCTATTGATCAAACTATGTTTAGAAGCGCCTTGAGGGCCTCTCATTGAAATGGCCTTCGTTGTGGAAAATCATCACCGTTCCATGATGGAAGTGATTTTCAAAACTCACCCTTGTGCATTTGGAGCCAGGTCTGGGTAATCAAGCTGGATAATTCCACCTGAGTTAAAACAAAAGGAAACATGATAAGGTCTGATAAAAGGTTCTGATAAATATGCCATATACATTGTCTTTAAGGGGGATGGGTGGAAAAGGTGAAGAGATTAAGCAAAAAAAAAAGAAACCCCAGCCGAAACCGGTTTGGCTCAGTGGATAGAGCATCAGCCTGCAGCCTGAAGGGTCCCAGGTTTGATTCCAGTCAAGGGCATGTACCTTGGTTGTGGGCACATCCACAGTGGGGGGTGTGCGGGAGGTAGCTGATCTATGTCTCTCTCTCATTGATGTTTCTAACTCTCTCTCCCTCTCCTTCCTCTCTGTAAAAAATCAATAAAATTTGAAAAAAAAGAAAAAAGGAAACCCCACCCACAAGCCAACAAATAAAAACCCTCACAGACACAGACTGCAGAATGGTGATTACCAGAGGGAAAAGGGGTGAGCAGAGCAGAGGGGAAGAAGGAATTGGCCGGATGAATGGTGGGGAAAAAAAGAGAGAAATGAATCTAAAGAAGAGCTCTAAAATAACGTTAGGCAATGCCAACATCACTGGGATTACATTTCCTTCCAACGTGACTGCTTCAGAGATCTAACTTCTGTGATTCCTTTATGCAAATTTAGTTTTGTAACTTAGTGGTAACACTTCATGCCAACGTGCACTGACTCAGAAGGAAATTCCAAGAGCTCAGGGACTGTGCTTTCAACAATTAAGATACACGTTGACTCAAGTGCTTTGTGTGGTGCCAAGTATTCTGTGGCAACTGACTAAGTAGTAGATGAGGATGATGCCTGGCTTTGATATCAATGGACTCGATAAAGTAAGAAGACTTGGCAAGACATTAGTGACCATGTGCTGGCTGTTTCAGGATTGCTGGCATTGCCTTAGAATAGAAAGAGTAAGATTGCTACTTAGAGTTTTTTGGTACTTATACAACATGTGCCTCAATGCTTGCTTCTAATGCAGTGTGTGGCTATGGTGTAGTGAAGCCATTGTTTGCTGAAGAACAACCTAACAATGGAGAAGCTTGGCACAATAGGCATGGAGTGGCCTACTTTGAGGAAAGAAAGTCAGGAGCTGCCATGCTCATCATATCAATGCCTAGGGGCCCGGTGCATGGAGATTCGTGCACGGGGGTGGGTTCCTCAGCCCAACCTGCACCCTCTCCAATCTGGGATCTCTCAGGGGAGCCCTCTCCAATCCGGGAGTTTCTGTCTGTCTTTGTAATCATATGAGTGTATTGTCTGAGACCCCCCAACCCAGTTTGGTTTATGCTCACAGAACAATAGAGGCATTTTTCCCCCCTTTGCTTCATTGGTGGAGATTTCCTGGAAGTTTTAGGAAAACTTCTCTTTAATTTTTCCTAGACACTCTGATTTTGCTTATGTCTCTCACCTTTGCTTTCCCTTCACCCCCCACTGCAACAGTAACTTGCTCCAGGCTCATTTTGCTCTAGTGTCTATGAGATCCATCTGCCACTGGAACTATGATTCCCAGCATTCCCTGGTGCTCCCTGTGCTCTGGGCTTCTGCTTCGGGTCCTGAGGCTGCCATCAGAATGACTCTTCCCAGAATTCCTGATGCTCCCCACTCTCTTGGTTTTCCCTTCCTGCTCTGTTTCTGTACCACTGCCTCCCATGCTGCCAAGTCCTCCAACCCACCAGCTCTCCCTCTCTGCTCTCCATCTAGTGGCTTGGGGAGCCAGGTTCTCCAAGCTGTTCCAGTCTCCTGTTCTGCTCTCTGCTGGGCAACTGTGTATACAAATTAACCTGCCATCTTGGTTGGTTTAATTTGCATACTCACTCCTGATTGGCTGATGAGCGTAGCAGAGGTACAGTTAATTTACATGTTTCTCTTTTATTATATAAGATGTTAACCCCAAGGAAGGACTCAGAGATTGTCGACCTACAAAGTAGAGTGAAGCCACTGACAGTTTTGCATTTTAGTAATGCCTTGGGAAACATTTGTTCTTTTTTCTCCAAAGTATATTAATGGATCTACATAAGCAAAAATTGGAACATATGTTCTAAATATTTAAAAAAAAATTCCTTCTGGATTTTTTTCCTGAGGGAGTTTACGTGTGAGCTGGGGAAATTAAGATAGGTGGAAATAGTAAATAAACAAACAAACCATAAAAAGCAAAGTAGGAAGCAACGAAATTATTGTACAGACACAGCAGTGAAATAACTGGTTGGAAGAGGCGGGTCAAAGAATGTTCTATGGAGCAAGGAATATTTGAACTGAGATCTGATGAGATCAGAAAATAGCACATCAAACACATAGAAGCAGAAATCATGAGATGATATGGGGGAAGAGGTAGGCGTTCAGTTGGCTGGAAGGTGAAAGTGTCAGGTAGGAGGCGTTGGAAATAGGTGGGAGAAGTAAGTGAGACGTAGACTGCAGGGCGTGGGGGGCAGTGAACAGATGAGAGATACCGTTTGAATCCGGCTTCGTTAAAAACAACCTGGCAGCGCAGGTTTCCTGTGAGATCCTCTTCAGCAAATGTTAAAAAACCAGCTCGTGTCCAAACATGAGCTTGAGGTGTTGTCAACCATTACTAGATGTGAACCAAGTTTGAGTTCCAAGTGGGTCTTTAATTCTGTGGTTGTGGCATTCCTGATGGATTCAATACATTCAGCGTCTCACACATGAATGGTTTTGATGTATATGTTAGCTTTATACTGTCCACTAGCTGGACATCAACAAACAACTATTGAGTTGGATGAAGTGCTCTTAAAAGTGCAGGTTCCGGCATGAGTTGCCTTTTTTTTCTTCCTTCTTTCTATAAAATGATGAATCTGAAAAAATTCCTTAGGGCAGAAGTAGGGCTCTATTTGTTTACCTCTTTACAGCCCTTTCAGTACGAAGAGGCCAATGCAATGATTTGTTCAAATTTTTCTTCAACTTCTTCATCGGAGTGCAGGTTGGGGCAAGCTTCTTTTCAGTTCTCCAGGCTACAATAAACCCCACATCTGCTCTCTTCCTATTGGTGGATTCAAAGCCATGCATTTGGCACTGGAATGTAGGCCAGGATGTCAGAAAGCTTGACTAGGCTACCTCCCGTTATGCTGTTTATTCTGATATTACACAGCACCAAAACCAAGCCCTAAAATGAAAACGTGTGATCATGCTGAGTTAACACCAAATCCCAGAGTCAGTGACGAGATCAGCAAGAGTAGGAGCGTGGGCTTCATTATAACACTGAGTCACCCTTGGAAGTGCGTGCTTTCACTGAATTAAAATTGCAGTGTTTTGAATGCAGCTTTTCACAACACAGAGCTCTCCTAACCAAGTGTGGGAGTAATACCAGAACAAGCAAATGATAGGGAACTGGAGAAGGGATTCCCACTACGGAGGAAGCAAATCTAAAGAATAGCTTTCACATGAGGTGTGAATTTGGTTCCCCACACATTTCAGTGTCCCTTCTAAATATAGATTTTTTTTCCCCATGTGGAATCCATGAATGAAAATGTGGGCTGCACACACAATGAATTCTGCATATTGTGGTATCACTTAGAACGTGTCTTTAATAGTTTTCCTCAGAGAGTACTGAGATTAAGAAGGATTTTAGCTCAGTGTGGTTGACTACAGATGACAAAGGACAGAAAGACGTGAATGAAAGATAGCAATGAATGCTCAATTTCACCTTTTTGACTAAATATACCTGTTCTGTACCAGACTCTGTGCTAGACTCTTCAGGGGGTACAAAGTTGAGAAAAGCACAGTCTTTTTCTCAAGGAGCTCATCTCTAGGAGGGAGCCTGAGATAAATGTGTAATTGGCTGAATTGCAAGGGAGGATAACTTTAAGTGAATGCCACGAGGGAGCTTACAAGCAACATGTCACGATGGTTTGGAGCAGAGGAATGTTCAGGAAAAGTTGAGCGGAGGCAAAAGATGAGAATCTCCAAAAATCTGGCTGTCTGGGAAGATGGTGGCCCCATTCATGGGAACATGGAAGTTAGGAGGAGGAGCCTGTGAATGCGCTGAGTTTGAGAAGGCAATGAAACATCGGTATCCTGGAGGCAGCAAGAAGCCTGTCTCAGAGGATGTGAGAGTAGAGATGTGAACGGACATGCAGGGGTAAGAGTAAAAGTTGTGGAGGGGATAAGATCACCCAGAAAAGCCATGGGGAGGAAAAAGAGCACTGGGAACTTTTCCAGAAACCTGATTTTAAAGGACAGGAGAAAGAAGAGGGAGCCGAAACCGGTGTGGCTCAGTGGAGAGAGCATCGGCCTGCGCACTGAAAGGTCCCAGGTTCGATTCAGGTCAAGGGCATGTACATTGGTTGCGGGCACATCTCCTGTAGGGGGCGTGCAAGAGGCAGCTGATCAATGTCTCTCTCTCCTCGATGTTTCTAACTCTCTATCCCTCTCCCTTCCTCTCTGTAAAAAAATCAATAAAATATATTAAAAAAAAAAGACACTGAGGGAAGGGTTTGAGCTGTTGTAGAACCTGGAGAATGCAGTGTGATGGCATTTAAGAGAGGATTTTGGGAAGACTTTGAGCAACACTGAGCATTCCATTGAGGACGCAAGGAGGATATAACTGGAAGAAGAAGTGGTATTTAGTAATTAGGAAGCGATCGATGCCTTTTAAGAGAGAAGCTTCCGTAAAATGACAGGAGCAGAAGCCAGATTAATTATGAAAATAATTAATGTGCAAAACAAGTTACACAGAGATCACAATTTTTCCTGTTAGAACAGCTATGCTGGCCTGTAATATCAAGGACATTATGCAATATTGACAGGACATTATTTCACAATGGATTTGCCAAAAAAAAAAAAAAAAAAGTCACCTTGTGTTGAGGTTATCGGAGTCTTTCTCACACAGGCCAGTGTAAACCCTTTGCTGAGATAACTGAATGGCTGGTCTTTCCTAGTGTTCACACTTGTTAGTACTACGAATGGAGCTACATATAGCTAGGCACTGGAGCGGAGGATGCCTGGAGGAGGTGATGGAAAATAGCCATGAGATTCCACTTCAAAGGGCTTAGCGTGTGAAGTCACTTTAGTCCTTTTCCTCTGACTTGGCATGCTGATTTCTCCTCCTGACTGCTGTGCTTCTCTTTGGACCCCAAGATTTTCTTTAGTGATGTTTTGAGGAGCAGTCGACTAAGCAATGGGACTATGGCTACACAATAATATCATAACCTCCCCCACTTTTGTCTTCTTCAGGAGGATTAACCAGCTGAGGAGAACGGAGACAACAATAAGACCGCAACAACAACATCTTTTATTTCTCTATTGCTTTCTACGTTACACCCCTCTTTGCACACACGCTCCCATTTTACCTCAATTCTGTTCGAGGGGGATGAACAGAGGTCTCTTGGATGGGCATAAAGGGATAGAGGAAATACATGTGTTTGGTTGTTTTTTAAATGGACTCCAGGACTCTTGTAAACTCCATCTCCTCTTTTACAGGCTATTTTTCCATCTAGTTCAATTAAAGATGTGTGGATAGACAATATTTCTATGTCATTATTTTAAAAAGCATATGTGCTCAGAGACATTGGGTGATCAGGTGTAAACAATGGAAACATCATTGAAATAAACTTAGGTAATTATTTATATATTTTATTGATTTTTAAAATTATTATTTTTTATTTTATTGATTTTTTACAGAGAGGAAGGGAGAGGCATAGAGAATTAGAAACATCAAGGAGAGAGAAACATCGATCAGCTGCCTTGGGCACGCCCTCTACTGAGGATGTGCCTGCAACCAAGGTACATGCCCTTAACCGGAATAGAACCTGGGACCCTTTAGGCTGTAGGCAGATGCTCTATCCACTGAGCCAAACCGGTTTTGTTGGTAATTATTTTTATTTATTGAAATGAATACTGAAAGTGGAATGTCCGGACACTATGAGGGGTTAGAATGAGGCGATTTGTCTTTATCTTATTCCTGAAACATCCTCCCTCACTTCCAATTTGACAATCCTCCTAAAAGCTGTTATTCTTAATGTATAATAATAATTGGAGCTATTTAAATGCAAAGAAGGAGTATTTAGAGGTTTGGAGATACAAAGGAGAGGTTTCAGAGAAGGAGAATCATTCATTCAGGAACTCTTTAATTCATATAACATTTTTTTTTATATTGTTATATGCCACATGTCAGGCCAGGTCTGGGATTCTTTTGAGAGGAAAAGTTTTCCCTGAAATCCTTGAAGCCACTCTGGTGTTGGAGAAGAGTTTGCCGGCGGTCGGTGGCTGAAAGAGTGGAGAAAGAAAGGGACAGCTGACAGAAACATTCCGGAATACTATGAGGAGCAGGCTGCCGCTGCCAACTTTCTTTCTTTCCATCAGGAATCTTGCTGAACTCAGGAAGAAGGACGGGTTGGCAGGAGGAGGACTGGAGAACTGCCAGGGGAACTTTGTGTGGAAACACTGCTGGGCAGGACAGAGTTTGGGGAGCTGTTCTCTGGTTATTCTGCACCACTGCGGCTTCACAGTGGGTTTGAAGAGAGAAAGTCAAGAGCAGCTTCTAATCTGAAACCAGGAGAACATTTAAGAATGAATCAAGATATCTTTGCTATCATAATCCTTTCGTGAGCACTGGTTGGTGTATTTTTTTAAAAAAAAAATCAAACTACGCCAGGGACTGGAGGGTCATGTTTCAACTAGTATGTCAGTTTAGTTCTTGCTCAAGAGAGAAAATTGCCACTTGGATTATGAACCCCTGTTTCCGTGGAATCATATTTTTTCCCCCCCGCCTCTCTCTGAAAGCTCTTATCTAAGAATTCCCAGAGTTCAATGAAGAGTGACAAGTTCATGGCCCAGAAGGAACATTGTGTCTCTGGGCTATGAAAACATAGCTCGTCCATCCAGCTATGTAGCAGGGATTCCCTGGAAAAATCTCCGGCTTCTAAGAAACACTAAAAATATGTGAATGAAAGGACTAGATTTGGAAAGCTGTCTGTCTGAGAAGAAAGTGGAATGATGACAGAACATACGTGTGTATCCTTGAGTTGGTAGAAGTGTGTTGCCGGTGTTGACAGCTGGCAGAGTCAAGGACATAATATCTCAGAGCGACTGCTTTGAAGTTGGGCCTATCTACCATCTCTATATCTGTCTCTCTATTTTATCACAGAGTAAGTAAGGGGTCTTGGCAGTAGGGACTGTCAATTCTATACCGATAAGAAACACATACCCTCTATAAAGTTTCCACTTTGCTGGCTCCACTCTTGGCTGAAGAAGCAAGCTAGAATGGCTAGTTCTGCGGGCAGTTATCTGAGCCAGTCTGCACAGGTCTGTGATTTCCGTGAATCAGCCCTTGGGAGGGTCCACCGGCAGCGAGGAACCAGAAATACTGGTTTCAACCCAGTGTTGGACTCCAACTGTTGCCTGACTAAGAGCAGTTTCCAACCCTCTCGGGGAGGAGGCAGGGTTTATAAATAAATAAAAAGCAAACACAACTGACTCAGGCTGAATTCTGTGGCTTGGGTTAGACGTGGTAGATCTATTCCACTAGCCAAAGAGAGGAAGCTGAAGTCTATAAATATATGAGACCAGTGTTCAACATCGAAAAGCGTTATTTACACTGCCGAAAATAAGCAGGTGCTTAATAGGATAATTATTATAATGCTCTGAAGATGAGAATATAAAGTGAGAGTGAATGCAGAAGAGTCGGAGGCATTTTAATAAAAAAAAAAATAAGAACATGCTAATAGTAGTCATTAGAGTATTACTCATGGCATATGCTTCCAAATCCTGCTTTTAATGGTAAACAATGTAACATTAATTATAAAATTATTTCTTCATCTTCCCCTCCCCCCTGCCTTTTTGCTCAAAATGAAAAGTTCCTTTTAAAAACTGGTTAAGGGGGTGGGGAGGAGGGGAAAGGGAACATTTGCAATATTTTCAACAATAAAGATAAAATTTAAAAAAATAGTGAAGTCTCCTGACAAGGAATCTCTCCTATTTTAAAAAAAGAATATAGGAGCAGCAACTGCTGAGCAGCAGACATGTTGTGTGCATCTCATGCAATCCTGTTAGAAGGTAGGTACGGAAGTGTGCATATTTGTGTTTTTACTGCAGGGGGCAGCCCGGGTGCCTGAGGTCGCTGCTGTTTAGTTCCCAGGCTGGCAGGGCAGGGGTGGCAGTTCCTGGTCAGCCCCAGATTCCCGAGATTAGGAAGACAAAGGCAGATCTGTGGGGAGCTTTCTGGAGGCACTCGCACCTGCTGGTAGCACATTAGCCAATTAGATGGCATTGTTGACGTCCACCCTCCGCCTTTCACTTCGGGGCAAACAGAAGCAGACATGACCAAAGGGCCTTCTCTATCTTCACTGCACATGTCCAAGGGTAAAGCCAGCCTTTAAATATATATATATATATATTTTATTGACTTTTCACAGAGAGGAAGGGAGAAAGATAGAGAATTAGAAACACCGATGAGAGAGAAGCATCAATCAGCTGCCTCCTGCACAACCCCCACTGGAGATGTGCCCACCACCAAGGCCCTTGTCTGGAATCGAACTCAGGACCCCTCAATCCGCAGGCCGATGCCCTATCCACTGAGCCAAACAGGTTTCGGCTCCCATGGCCATTTTCATCCTGGGGGCCTTTTCCCCTGAATCCTTAAATTGTCAATATCTTGGGCAATCACAGCTTAACCCCTGTATGGCACCTGGGTCCTACTTTATTTTAAGCATAAGTAAAGAAATGCCCATTAAAGATTGCTCCTCTTCTTTGTATGGGGTAGGAACATGAAGACTGAAGTGGGTAATTTGCTTTCTTTTGGTGCTGTCTAGTCTTCTCGATGTTTAGAATAGAGCCATCCAAACAAGAATTAGACACTGTTTTGCTATTCCCAATACAGTTAATAGTGTCTATTATTTTAATTGGCCTAGTCATTTCAGAACTTAAAACAGCAAATGCGCAAGCTTGCATAAGATGTCTGACTCCTGGGAAACTAGGAAAAAAAGAAAAAAAAAAGAGAAAAGTTCAAACCCATGCATTAGTCGAGTTACTCAAATCACTAGTACTAGCCTATGTCGTCTTCCTTACACAGACCTTATCTGTGTTCCATAAAGCGGTCAGCTACCCTGGATGTCATACAGACGTCTTGTTTTGGCTCACTGATTTTTTAGACCTGGCTGTGAATACTCGTAAACGTTTTCTTTAAAAAAAAAAACAACAACAACAACCCAGCAATAATGTTGCAGTCTCTGTCTGCGACTGGAGAGCAGGAATAACTATGTGGCAGTGGCAGCCGGTGACGGAAGCAGCTCAGCCGTGGCTCTTTCCCCGGCCTGGCCGGGACGGAGGAACACAGACGGATTGTGGGCTTCCTCTGGGTGGTGTCACGGAAAAGCAGGGAGAATTTGCAAGCTGGGCCAGGCGGGGGGCTCTGGAAGTGGAGATATTAAACATCGTCACTGTTTAAGTAGTTCTGATAAAAATGTGCTTTTCCAAAAGCACTTCCGTCTTTACGGACTCCCCCAGAACACTGGATGTGTTCCCCAACGTGCGCATTCCCCGTTTGGCCTCCTCCCTGAATTTCAGAAGTGCTGGAAGAACAGGCCTGTCTGGCCGGGTGATTTTCCACGTTTGCCCTTTTTAAAGGAAGGAGCTTGCTCTGCAGTAAACAGTTATGGGAACTGTTTGCTTTGGATGGGCTCGGTCCGCATGGGCCGAGGAGGGCCTTCTGACTCTGGGTTTCTTGCCAAGGTGGAAAGTCGATGCCAGAGGCTTCCTGGTTATGTAAAGGCATCCTCTCATTTGAATGAGTGGGGTCCGAAGAGAGCGTGTTGGGGGGCTCAGGGTTAGTAGTCGTGGCTCGGAAAAACAGTCCCTTGGGATTAGTAGCATGTGCTAACCTGGCACGGAGCAGAATTTATGGTCAGATCTTGGATGAAATATTTCTTGGACCTGTGTTTGCTCTCCCTAAGGGATTAGGCAAAGCTCTATCCTAAGACTGTACTGTACATCTAAGGCTGCCTTGGGGATCCTTACACTCCCCCCATCTATTAAATCTAGAGGATAAGCATGCTGGGTGACGGAGCACAGCCTGCAGCTCCAATGTGGTATGCGGAGGTGAACTGGATGTGGTTGCTAGACGTTCGTTTCACGTTCCAGTCGTTGCATTACTTGCTGTCTTCGGAGTGCATGATCCCTACGGAGTTGTGGTTCTAAACACAGGCTCTAGAGGCAAACTACTTTCAGTGTGAACCCTGCTTCTACCCGTATTTGCCATGTGACCTTGGACAAATCGCCTAAGTTCGCCATGCTTCTTTCTTTCTTTCCTTCCTTTCTTCCTTCCTTCCTTCCTTCCTTCCTTCCTTCCTTCCTTCCTTCCTTCTTTCTTTCTAATATATTTTATTGATTTTTTTACAGAGAGGAAGGGAGAGAGATAGAGAGTTAGAAACATTGATGGGAGAGAAACATTGATCAGCTGCCTATTGCACACCTTCTACTGGGGATGTGCCCGCAACCAAGGTACATGCCCTTGACCAGAATCAAACCTGGGACTCTTCAGTCCGAAGACTGACGCTCTATCCACTGAGCCAAACTGGTTAGGGCTTGCCATGCCTCTTTCTTTACCTCTGTCAATGGGGAGTATCATGAGGTCCCGATAGGCACTGAGAAGAACACCTAGCACCAAGTAAATGTTCAGTAAGTGTTCGCTACTTTTATCTTCTCCTCTCGAAATGACAAGTGATGCCCAGTGATTACTGGCTCACTGTCTAGCTCCACGGTTCTGGTTGGAGAGGGCCTGAGAGAAGAGAGAGAAATAAGTGGATCTGCCATCTGTCCACCTTGTCACTCCGGTGTGTATCCGTACCTGCCCCCAAAAGCATGATCGGGCCCACTGAATGCTCACACACTTCGAAAGACTTCTCTCACGAGTGGCCTTGCTGGCTTGTATGCAGTTGGGTAGACCAGCACTGTTTTGACTATCGTTCTGTCCCTTTGATGGTTGAATGCATGCTGTGCTAATTATAGCTGACTCTTAGCCAGAGGTTGCTGTGTCCAATCCTGTAAGACGATTGACAACGATTTGAGGTAATGGTTATTTCCACACACAAATTGTGGTTGACCGACTCCATATATTCTCTCAGGTGTGGGCTCTGAGAGACCACATAGCCAGTGGGATGTGGGGCCTATCTGAGTGGCATAGTATCGTCTAACCATTTCCTGTGCCCCAGCCTCCTCTGACCTCACCTGCTTTTTTAAGCGACGGGACCACAGCTGCTGTTATGAGCCGAATCCCTACACCTCCCCCAGGCTGCTTCATGGGTCACTCCCTGTCTTGGCTCCTGGCTGCCTTCCGTCACACAGTCTTTTAATATACATACAGTGGTACCTCGAGATACGAGTTTAATTCGTTCCGTAACCTGGAGGCGTGGGAAACTATGAGATGCTCGAGTCACGGTAAACTGGTGGGTCTTGTGCAGCCGGCCGATCCGCACGACTACTTGTATCTCAACTGTTGCTCGTATTTCAAAGCAAAAATCGCTCGCTCGACGGCTCGTATCTCAAAAATCTCATATGTTAGGGCACTCGTATCTCGAGGTACCACTGAATATATATTTTTTTTAATTGATTTTTTACAGAGAGGAAGGGAGAGGGATAGAGAGTCAGAAACATTGATGAGAGAAAGTCATCAGTCAGCCAACTTCTGCACACCCCCAACCAGCAACGTGACCGGAATCGAACCCAGGACCCCCCAATCCAGAGGCCGACGCTCTATCCACTGAGCCAAACCGGTCTCGGCCCGTCACACAGTCTTTTAGATCACGTTAACCAAATCCAGTATACTCTTGCTCCCTCTGTCCCTGGGGTGTGTGTGTTTGATAGGCCAGGCCCAGAATCAGTGGTTCATTCATTTATGTAGTCCTTCAACCATCAGGCATTTATGTCCTGGGCATTGCACTAGACCCTGGAGATGCAAAGATGTGACCCCAGTTCTCTACAGCAGAGACCATATCTCAGTCTTTCGAGGGAAGAGAAACACAGGTAGATCGTGACCAAGGTAGCATATGGTGCGAGGTAATGTTTAGGAACATGGAATTTGAACCTGAGTTCAGCGAGGGCTCCAATTCTTGCTCGGCCACTTCCGGTCTGTGTGACCTTGGACAAGTTACTTAACTTCTCTATGTCTAGTTTTCTTATGTCTGAGGTGGGGAGTGTCACTGTACCTACCTCACAGGGTTGTCATAGGAGTTCATATTTATGAAATATGTGTTTGTTAAATAAGTAAGTGCAACGCTAAAGATCTACACAGGGACTGTAGGAGTACCTGGTTCCATTAGCAACATCAACATTTTGTTTCCACTCAGCCCTGTCCCAGGTTTGAGCACCTCTTCCCACTCAGGAGAAACAGAAAGAAAAACCACAAACAAACAACCATGCAAAAAAAGAGGTCAGCTGAAACCGGTTTGGCTCAATGGAGAGAGAGCCTTGGCCTGCGGACTGAAAGGTTCCAGGTTTGATTCCCGTCAAGGGCATGTATCCTGGTTGTGGGCACATCCCCTGTAGAGGGCGTGCAGGAGGCGGCTGATCGATGTCTCTCTCTCATTGAAGTTTCTAACTCTCTATCCCTCTCCCTTCCTCTCTGTAAAAAATCAATAAAATATATTAAAAAAAAAAAAGAGGCCAGAGTTTGGCTGTTGAGCATCAGGTGACTGCTAGTGCAGGCCAGCTTGTCCTGATCTTATCTTTTATTTGTAGAAATAAGGCTTTTACCCCATCCCTTGCACCCAGCTTTTCCCTGGTAGCTTTCGGTGTAGTGACCGGGTCTCGGTGTTATTTTTCTGCATCCTAAGTCTTTATCTTACTTTCTGGAGCAGAGGTTCTGCTGTGACCTTGCCAGTCTGCCCTTCAATGCCGTTCTCGAAGCAGGGTTCCACCTCCCTGCTGCCAGACCTTGCTGCCTGCCTCTCTGAATTTCTTGCTCTAGCATTCTCCGTCGCTCTGTTCCTCCCACCCATTCAGGCACCCACGTGCCTATTCCACTCTCTGGACTCTATGCCCTGCTCACGAGACTGGTCTCTCGTAAGTGCCTGCCTGCCCTTCAAAGGCATATGGTTAGTCTCTGGTTTTTTCATCTCACTGAAGGGCTGTTCCGTCACCACGTAACCTTCCTACTGACAGAAAGCGGGTGGCAAGGAAGAAGGGCTGAGTCATATATTGTCCGTGTTCCTCATGAAGTGACCTATGTAGTTGAGTTGGTTCAAGGGGCTTGGTGTGTGTGTGTGTGTGTGTGTGTGTGTGTGTGTGTGTGTTAGAGGTAGCTACAATAACTAATGGCGTCTAGGCATTATTGAGTGAGACTCTGCATGTATGGGGAGTACTTAGAAGGATGTTGCTGTGTGGAAAGTTTGTGACTTGTGGGCTTTCTCTTCTTGAGGGAAACTTCTTGACTAATTTATCTCCTTGAATAACCAGCCTTGTTCAAGACCAGTCATGCATGTTGTCCCTGTACCCCTAAAGGAATGAAGTCACCGTTTTACAGTTCTAGTTTTTTGATTTCTACATGTTTTTCATTTTCCGTGTTTACCTGCAGGTTCAAAGTTTCAGGAAGCCATGCATTCCCTCCCTTTCTCTCTCCCATTCCCATTTTGCTTCCTCAGAGTTTCCCAAAAATGTGAAGATGGTTAAATGGCAGCCTCAAGAACTTCTCTTTCCACGGACTCACTTCTGTTGAATATGGCCACTTTCTTCTCGATAGAACACCCAATCATCTCTATTAGGAGAATGAGCTCAAAGTTCCATTACTAACTAGGTGGTTGTGAAAGTGAGTCAATAGTGGGGGGTGGGGGTGGGGGGAGGGAGGGATAAAGGACATGCTACAATTCCTGCGTTTAGCGAGGTAACCTAATTTTCGTTCAGCCCCATGTAGCTGTCTAATTTCCATTAGGCACCTGCTGATTTCTTTAGCCCCATGCACAGAAGACAGCCTTATTTTGCCTTCAATCCTATTTGGTACTTAGATTTAATTGAAAACTTAATTATAAGTGCTAGAAGTCATCGGCAGAGTATTTCTCATTTGTGGATCACGTTATTACCCATTTCGTAGGGTATATGCATTTATTTTCTTGGTTGAAGTTAACTTTCATTTTAAATCAGCACCTGACATTTTCCAGGGGCTCAGAGCACATTCACGTACATTACCTCCTTCATTCTCACAGCCGCCCTGTGAGACAGGCAGAACTGTGGGTATTCCCGTTCCGCCGAGGAGGAAATAATGGCACCGAGAAGGGTTGGACATTTTCATTTAAATGGATTCACACAAAACGTGGCCCTGTGTGTCTGGCTCCTTTTACTTAGCATAACGTTTTAAGGGTTACCCACACTGTAGCATGTTTCAGAACTTCACTTCTTTTTAAAATAAAAATTTTTATTTATTTTTATTTTTTTAAAATACATTTTATTGATTTTTTTTACAGAGAGGAAGGGAGAAGGACAGAGAGTTAGAAACATCGATGTGAGAGAGGCATCGATCAGCCGCCTCCTGCACGCCCCCCACTGGGGACGTGCCAGTAACCAAGGTACATGCCCTTGACCAGAATCGAACCTGGGACCCTTCAGTCCACTGAGCCACACCGGTTTTGACTAAAATTTTTTATTGATTGTTTTTTTTTAGAGAGAGAGAAGAAGGGGCAGGGAGAAACATCAATCAGCTGCCTTCTGCATGCCGCCTACTGGGACTGAGCCTGAAATTGGGTCATAGTGCACAGGACAATGCCTAAATAAATAAATAAAAAGTGCATGTTGGGGGTGGGGGAAGAAACCCTGGAGGGGGAGGAGCCTGAAGACCCAGCGCGGCCTGCAGCTCTGGCACTAAGTGCGTGCCTCCAAGCCTCAGTTTCTTCATGGAAAAGTGAAGGACTTAGATGGGATGCTCCATAGGCTTTCTTCCTGCTCTAAGTCAGAATGACATTGTGCAAACATGCATATTCATGTTTACCTCCCCTGCTCAACCTCTGACAAGTGAAGAATGTGAATACACACACACATACACACACACACACACATACACGAACTTCCCTGTTTTCCCGAAAGTAAGACATCCCCCTAAAATAAGACCTACTTCCCGTTTTGCCTCTCGCTGTCATAGAAGGCATCCCCTCCCCCCGAAAATAAGTCCTCCCTGATAATAAGGCCTCCCCCGAACATAAGGCCTCCCCGGAATATAAGGCTCCCAAAGCTACCGTCAGGCGTCTGACTCCTGATTTAAAGAGACCTCGCCCTTCCTGAACAGCTCCGGCTGCGCTGCAGCCCATGCGTGAGCTGGTTTGTGATGACAACGACTACCGTACCGTAGACAGGGCATACATTTCTTTTTTTTTTGTTCAACAATAAATGTGTACCATATTCTTCTTCATGGAAAAATAAGACATCCCCTGAAAATAAGACCTAGCGTATCTTTGGGAGCAAACATTAATATAAGACACTGTCTCATTTTTGGGGAAACAGGGTTCTTTGGACCAAGAGTTGTGAGGGGTGTTGGTTAGGAGAACAAGGGAAACGGGGATATAGGAAGAGGTGACTTGTTCTTGAAAAGGTGTAATATTCACTTCAGGTAGAGTGAGGTGCCAATCCTGGCTGGGACAGTGTTTGACCCAGTTCAATGCAAACCTGGAAGAATCAGAGGATGGGAGAAGTTTGGAAAGCGTGTCCTTTTAGGGGAGAACAAAACAGATATCAATCACAAAATTTCACTGCGTGACGATCAATAGAAACATGATAACCATTAGAATTTTTAAAAAATACTTCTTTTTAAAAAAATATATATATTTTATTGATTTTTTACAGAGAGGAAGGGAGAGGGATAGAGAGTTAGAAACATCGATGAGAGAGAGACATCGATCAGCCGCCTCCTGCACGTCCCATACTGGAGATGTGCCCGCAACTAAGGTACATGCCCGACCGGAATCGAACCTGGGACCTTTCAGTCCACAGGCCGATACTCTATCCACTGAGCCAAACCGGTTTCGGCAAATACTTCTTTTTTTTAAAGAGCAGTTTTAGGTTCACAGCACAACTGAGAGGAAGATACAGAGACTTACCCTATACCCTCTGCCCCCACACATGCAGAGTCTCACTCAATATCAATGTAACTATTAGATTTTTGGAAGCAAACAACAAACAAACAAACAAAAACACCACACCTCAAAGTATAACTACTTCTGTAAGTGCAAAAACAATGAAAGGCCTTTGGAAAAAAACAATGGGTTTATTAATCTTTGCGTAAAAATCTTGCCATAATGTTTTGGGGAAGGGAGCCTTTCTCTTCCTCTCATTGTGTTGGTTACAATGTTATGGCACTAATACTGAGTCAAAAAAGGGCGTGGCCACAGAGCATCTGTTTCGTAACACGTAATCTTGTAGGAGTTCATTTCTGGTGCTTACGGGGTGGTGGAGGTGGTGTGTGTGTGTGTGTGTGTGTGTGTGTGTGTGTGTGTGTTATTATATTTTTAATAGCTTAGATCCTTTCTCTGATTATATAAGGCAACTCATTGGTATCTCCTAGAGCCATAATTGTCTAGATCACCAGTAACTGCTGACAGACCTATGGCAGCCTCATTAGAATACCTCTTAACCGGAGGTGAGGTGAGGCAGACTCAGTAAGGGCAAGGAGACTGCCTGTGTTATTCAGCCTGGGAAGCTGTGTGCTCACTAACAGAGCCCCCCAGTAAAACTGTGGTTGAATAAAGCAATTCCTCCTAAAACTATGATAACAGTCTTTGCAATCATCGACTGGGGAAACAGTTGAATGATGCCAATAGGTGAGCAAAACAACAACAAAAAACAACCTACCTCTTCGTGTGAGGTAAGCTACCAGGACTTCCTGTAATGGGTTCAGTCAGGACACCTAGTGAATATCGTTCCTTTATTGCTGAGATCTCAAAGCAATGGAGCGTCCCTGGTTTTTGAATAAATAGGGATTGTTTCTGCAGCTACGTAGGCAGGGATTTCTACTCCTGAGAAACTTGAAAAGAGAATAGCCTATGCGAAGGTTGCATCTTATTTCTCTGAGAGCCTGGACATAAAATCCAGTGTGAAAGTACTAGAAAGGACTTTCCTGTCTCAGGGTGAGAGGCCAAAGCAGAGCACAATAGGGAGCAAGTATGGTACCTCCTTATTTGGAGGAGAGGAGCTAGACCAACACAGGAGCTTGCTAAGAGGCCCCCTAAAACTGTTTCTGTGACCAGTTGTCCATCACCCAACTCCAACAATAGTTTTTGGGAAAATTTATTTAAATAACAACTTAATTGAGATATAATTGACAGTGGGTCAAATCCACCCTTTTAAAGCATACAATGCAACGGTTTTTAGTATGCCTGCAATTGTACAACCATCGCAGCTATCTAATTTTAGAGCCTATCTGTCACTACCGAAAGAAAGCCACACACTCATTTGTTGTCACTCCCCAGGTCACCTTCTTCTGGCCCATGGCAGTCATCAATCTGCTTTCTGTCTCTATGGATGTGCCTGTTCTGGACATTTTCATTTAAATGGATTCACACAAAATGTGGCCCTGTGTGTCTGGCTTCTTTTACTTAGCATAACGTTTTAAGGGTTATCCTTATGGTAGCATGTTTCAAAACTTTACTTCTTTTTAAAATAAAATTTTTTATTGATTGTTTTTTTTTAGAGAGAGAGAAGAAGGGATAGGGAGAAACATCTATCAGCTGCCTCCAGAATGCTCCCTACTGGGACTGAGCCTGCAATTGGGTCATAGTGCACAGGACAATGCCTAACTAACAGCCACACTAATCAGGGCCAGAACTTGGCTTTTTTTTTTTAATGGCTGAATAATATTCCATTGTGTGTATATCACATTTTATTTATCCATTCAGCTGCTGATGAACATTGGATTGTTTCCACTTTGGGGCTATTATGAATAATGCTACATAAACATTCATGTTCATGATTTTGTGAGGTTTTGGGACAAGTTGACCACTGTTGCCTGGAGTTTGTGAGCACAGGGCATGGAGTCTGCTCCTTGTCTACATACGCCAGGCTGGGTAGAGCTGCCCCTCATAGCAAAGAGAAGAGAGAAGGCTGTAGTGGGCACAAACTTCATTCCATGGTAAGCAAGTCAAGGGCGGTGTTTTATGAGGACTAAATGGACACTGTGGGAGGTGTAACCATCTTGAAAAGACCCTGACCCATAATACTCTGTGTGTGTGTGATTACTGTCTGAGCAGGAGCTAAGGGAGAATCATTAGTGGTCAACAGGATAAGATATTATCCAATTGAGGGTACAGGAAAGTGTTGCGGATCCCCAGTAGGGTTTTTTTTTTCCCCTAAAGAACACATGTAAGTTCATCACAGGAGAGAGTCAGCCACAATTTGAACATTTATTTCAGAGGACACAACCAGCTAAATAATGAAGACCTTTTAGATTCTTTACTTCTCCTTTCTCCTCCACCCTCAACTGGAGAGGAACAACAAACAAGATTGGTGTGGTGGGAATAAGACTGTGACCTACTTCCTGGGACCTATTAAGACTTGGCCTGGAATGTAGGGGAGGAAGATGTGAAGAAGATAAAAGAGCTAAGTTTGGCTATTAAAGAAAATTGAACCTGTATAATATCTTGAGATAAGACTGTTATGAAAGTGAAAAGCAACTGGAGAAGTCATGCAGGTAGCTCAATGTATTGTCTGGGGCGAGGAAAAGGAGATCTGACGGAACAGTTTTGAAGCAACAGAATGGAAGAAAAATTAAATAAAGCTATTTCCTGATTGTACTCTGCAGAATCCAACCTGATTAATAAACGTATTTTTGTCAGAGTAAAGTTATCTCTGAATTCAGACTGCTTAGGCCTTTTTTGGAGATTAGGGTAGAGGTGCTTTGCTATAGTGGGTGGTGGTCTCCACTAGTGGGGCTGTCAATCAAAGGGCCTTGTCTCACCCATCAACTGGTGACCAGGCTGACCAGATAAGAATAACTTGTTTCAGGTGACACATGACCCAAGCAGTCCTTGTAGGAAGGTTGTAAATCTTTCTCCTTCTGAGATCATAAATTGAAAATAAACATGCAAACCTGTTTTTTTCCAGGATCACCTTCCCCTCCATGTGGATAGAGCCTGATGGAGAATGAAGCCAATCCAGAGAGGAGTGAATGGAGAGACAGGGACCATCTGATTCATGATTACATTGTTCGATGAAAACATTCTTTAAAGATTATTGGACTATTGGCTTATGAAATTGAGTTAATCATACTCCTCAGTTCTTGGCATACATCATTATTGGTCTGTAAAAGATGCCTCTTGTTCTAAAAATTACTGTTCATCCTCACCCCCAGCCCTTCTCCCATTCTTTTCCCACTATACGCACCTACTTAAATGTATTTGTATATTTTCAAAGGTTCACACATATCAAAGAATATTGACATGCTTTTGGTGTATGTTTTAAATATACATAAATTACATTGTATTACAGACTTCAGTATGTTTTTGTGTTTTTTTTCTTTCTTTTTAACCCAATCCCGTGTTTTTAAGTTCTAACTGCTTTTGTTGTCTATAACTCTAGACTTGACTGGGCGAGGGGTCCTGATGGATGAAAACGTCCAGCTTCCGTAAACAATGCTGGCATTAACATCTTCAGATATGTCTGGCAGTGTACCCAGGAGTGCTGACACTAACTTCTGGATGTTTTAGTTACTACAGAAATCAATAAATTATCTTTTTTGCTTAAGCCACTTGGCAATGTGTTTGTGTGGCTTGTGATCAAAGGACTCCGGCCTAATCCTTGCCCATTGGAGTGAGGGGCATCTCCGATTCCCTGTGGAGAGGCCCAGGGAATTAGAGATGTTTGAAGTCCCTTCAGATCTCTTCATCCATACTTTCAGCTGAGTAATTGGCTTCTCCTTTGGAAAAAGTCTCATCACTCCTGTGTCACATGGTGGATAAGGTGTTAGTTTATTGAAAAAGCATTTTAATTAAAAAAAAAAAACCATGTTAAATGCTTAGAACATAGAAAAATGTTATCAAACATTGGGACGGCCATTATGTTTGTGACTCTCTAGAAGCGGAAATGTCTGTTGATGTTAGAAATACTCTGCTATCAATCATTTTAATACTAAAATCTTATTAAAACAATCTTTGCTCACCACAGGAATGCTAGTTATGAGACCTTGATTAGGGAGATTTCCTTCTGCGGTCCACAGATCTTTCTGTCAGTGTTTTTGTTTACTGAACATTTTGGGACTTCTCAGAAGTCTTCCGGTGGCACACACTAGCAGAAACCCCCCTTCAAGACACAAAGGTCAGTTGAAGTAACTGGTCAGCTGAAGAATAATGGAATAGCATTCTATTCCTTGACAATGAGCTGACACCGATAAGAGGACGTTCAATAGAGATCAATTCCATGAAAATAACTATGAAATTATTGCTATTCATCCTAACGTTAGATAAATTCAGGACAGCAGTTCATGAGGAAAGAGACAGAGAGGTGTTCGTAATGTTTGGTGCCGGTCTGAAGAGGCTGGGAGAAGCACCAATGTGATCTGAAGCAGAAGTAATCACTGTGGTGTTGTGGTCAGCCTGGGAGGCAGGGGAGAAATCACTCCCTTCTCCTTTGCTGGCTTTATTCTGAGCACTAAGCTTAGAAGAGACAATGGAATAATTGGAAGCTTCTGATGAGGACAATTGGCATGGAAAAGTAATCTAGAAACTATCATGCCAGCAAACTCCAAGGTAATACCCATTGTCTTCAAATACAGGGTGGGGCAAAAGGAGGTTTAGAGTTGTTCATATGGAAAATAACACAATACTTAATAATAAAAGAATAAACTCTTGTGTTTCATCTACTCACAATTGTGAACCTACTTTCCCCCCACCCTGCCACACACTCTCATAGAGGGCTTGCATGTGAATAATGGTAACATCTTTATTCATTATTCATATTGCATCTCATGATTTTTATTATTTAACTTGACTCTTACATTGGCTGTGTGAGGGAGAATAGGCAGATACTGCTCTCATTTTATACTAGTAAATGAGGAAACTGAGGCTCAGAAAGATTAACTTGATTTTGCTTGACATAGCATGGCAGTTGAATGGAGGTTTTGGGACAGTAAATTAGGTTCCCTGGCATGGTTAGTACTCTTTCAATTAGCTTAAGTAATTGAAAACTTAAGGCTTCCACATTCTATGATTTTGTGGAAGGCAAACTTAGGACCCATGAGTGTCAGTGAACCAGAAAGCAATAAATGCAATATGAAGAAGAATTAAAAAACATTAAGAGCTTTCCAACAACGGAAGGGGTGGCCCCCCAAAGGTACTCTTCCAATGGAGAGTAAATAATGCTCCTCCCAGGAGATTGTAGGAAAGATTACTATGTGGAAAAGACATTGGACAATCTCCTTTGTTTCCACCACTGTCACTCTATTTGTATTGGATTGGGAAGGAAATAAACATAAATCTTCTGGCAACCTGCTATGTTTTCATCTGTTTGCTAACTAGAACTGAGGTCTGAAAATAAAATTCCATTTGAAAAATATTATTTAGGCTGGTGGCGGATAAAAGACTCATTGATATATTTATGCCAATCGTATTTCCTGTTTATCCGCTGATGATTAGTACATTGGCATTGATGTCTCTTACCCTTCAGCCATTTCCCTTAACACCAGTTACACACGGAGACGAAAGAGTAAGAGAATAATCGTGAAAAATCACGCTCTGGAAACCTGAGTTGACTGGGCTGAGGAACAGGGCCAAGTCACCTCAGAGGCTCTCAAAGTCCTACATTTCTGCAGCCTCAAGTATCTTTATTTTTACTGTGTGCCTGAAGCTTATGACATGATCGGGGTTCGTAACTATGGAGACTGGAGTGATTTATTTACCACGGCGGAGATTTAGCACTGACAGAATCAGAACAGGCTACCTCATGCAAACAGTGTCTGCCCATCCTTTCTGAAGAGGATTTGCAGAAAAAAGATGGGTTCACGGAACCGAGGAATCTGGGGAAATATTTGACATGAAGGCATCTAAGAGCAAAAGGGAGAAAGGGCTTGAAGAAGTATAGGGACTGACGTGCCTTCTCACCTCCATATCTCTGCTGCTCCCTTTTTCTTCTTTCAGAATGCTCTTTGCCATCCAGAACGGTGACCTCTTCCTAGTTTCCTAGTTTCCCCCACAGTCCAAAGCCCACCTTCTACATACAGCCTTCCCAATGAAACTCACCAACATCCACTTCTCCCGGCCATGGCAGGTAGTTTCGGGACCATGGCTATTGGCAGTGGATTACATTGGACTGACATGGTTACTATTGTTCCCAGCGTTAGCCCACGTGTCCCACATGCATTCTGTGTTCTGCTCAAGAGCATCTGGACAACAGGCTGAGTCAGGGCTGAACTCCAGCCCATGTTCCTTTCTCCATGCCAACAGCCCTTCTAGAGGAAGGAGTGACTTTTCAGCCTCACAAGATGCCAAATGGACTCGTGGTGTCCCATAAGTGTTACTCCTGTGTCTGCCATGTCTCCCCAATGCGTTTTTATCCTCCTTGAGGGCAGGGGGCCTGTGTGTGCATTTCCCATAGGGCTTGCCTTAGATAAGTGCTCTTTTACTTACTTGAACAGAGACAAGGAATTAGAAGGAGGCCTTATCTAAGGAAGTGAAACACAGACAAGATGGTCCACAAAAGAGAGAAGGAAGAAGGGAAAGAAAGGGAAAGCAAAGAGTTTGCAAATGCAGAGACCATTTCTTACACCTGTTTTTTTTTTTTAATTTTTCTCATGCTTCTGGGCACATCAGTTTTCCACGGTGTTTTTGGCTCCTAATCTTTGGTCCTGCCTGATGGCTATGGAACACATACATGAACAAGGGATCTTCACAGGCTAAGATGCCGAGCTCATGAGGGTCCTGCTGGCTGCCAGGGCTGGGCTGGCAGAGGTGTAGGGGGATGGGGAAGGGTAGGAAGAGGTGGTGGTGGGGGTGAGGGGTAGGGTCTGAGTGATGAGGCCAGGGCTCAGCATAGATTTGGAGTTACTAAAAAGAAGTAACAGAGATCTGTAGGAGATGACCAGACATGTTTCGCTGGATCCTGTGGGGAAAACACGAAGCAAACCCTTCCCCTCACCAGCAGCATCTTTCATCACTTTGCAAAATGAAGCTGCCCTTTGTCGTCCCTCAGGCACAGCTGCGTCTTCTGCGAACCAGGTTTCCAGGGAGACTTACCTCAAACTCCTACGGCAGAGTCAGGCCTGGCTGACCTCCTTCCGTTTAATGTTGCTCTTTTCGGAGTCAATATGAGTTTTGTGCCTATGACTTAAGAAGAAGTCACAGATGGTTGATTGTTTCTTTCTCGAACTTCCCCTACCTCAAACCCCAAACCAAAAATACCATCGTCTCACCACTCTTGAGGAAGTCACCGAGGAGCTAGAGCATGCCTGAGGAGTGACTGCAGCCAGCCACCAGTTGCGAAAACAAAGAAAGAAAAAACGTACCAAAATTAGGGAAATCAAAGATTTGCTTTCTTTTTCAGGCAGCAAGAAAGGAGATTCGTTCTGCTCTCATGCTGATGGATCATGGAGTTCCCTCCTCTCTGACACAAGCACAGACCTGGTTAGCTAATGCCTTTCACATCAGGGTAGAAGCAACACAAATAAGACCATGGCATGATGCGGCATGAGCAGGCAGGATATCTACTAAACAGTTAAAAATAAATAAAGCACATCATGAAACCTCTGCATCCCCAAGTAGATCCTTTTCATTTAAATATGCCCTGATATCCATAAACAACAAAAATGAAGATAGCTGGAAGGAGATGTTGCAAAAACTGTCCAATGTTTATTCATGGGTAACAACCTAAGAGGTTTGCTCCATGATATGGGATGACGGAAGGGTTCTTCCTGATGAGTAGCTTTCTACTTTGTAGGCCTGGATAAAGTAGACCACTGGGGCCTTGGCAAAATCACTCAATGTCCCCAACCGCCATGAACTCATCTGTGAAATGGCGATTACAGTGATATCATATGGGGTTACTATGAAGATTAAATGCGGTGACCCATGTGAAATAGGCATTTAGTGAAGTGTCTGAAAGAGAGGGATCAATGAACGTTTGCTGTCTTTATAGCTTAGCATAATGGTTAAGCTCACAGACCACAGTGCCAGCATATCTGTCTTGGGGGTCTTGCCTTTACTACTTACTGGCTGTGTACCCTTTGGCAAGTTACTCACCTTCTCTATTCCTCTGTCTCCTCAACGGTAAAAGGGTGGAGGTGTGTGTGGGGGGACTACCTTGTAGGGATATTGTGAGGATTAAATGAGGTAAGTAAGCCCTTAGAACACTGCCAGTTTCGGTGAGCAACCCATAAAGTGTTATTTTTTTTTCTCATTATTCTGTAAAGAGGACTTTCTTGACTTACCTTCTCTCACTCCCTACCCTCAATCTTGGGGCAGCTCACCCTCTCTTTTTAAATTTGAGCTACGAGAAAACCCTCAGTTCAAAAAGCCCATTCCCTCTCTCCCATGGGACCTGAGCAGAAACACATCCACTGGTGAGAAAGTGGTAGAGCAGAAACCTTAGCTGTGCAAGAACTCTGATGGCTCCTGCCTGCCCTCTCCCTTCCCTGGCTTAACCCTGGGGACCAGGGGATGGCTCCGGGGATCTTGGGAGCCTGTTGGAGTGCCAGTACCTTCCCTGAGCCCAGATTCTTGAGGGAAGATTCTCATCTGTACTTAAAGCAGAGCAGAGCTCCCAGCTCCATCTGCTAACCAGACCGGCTGTAGGTGAATGCCATAGCCCAGGGAAATTCAAGGCTTGGGAAGGTCATTAAGGGTTGGATGAATTGAAGAAGACTTCCAGTCTGGAATTTCATTTAGGGGTAGAGAGACTTGAGCTATTTTCTGCCAGTGGTATCTGAGTGATTTGGATTTTCCTCAGTTAAATTGCACCATCACCTTCTATTTGCTATGTCTTTCCTATAGAAATCCAAGCTTAAAAACCTCTGGATCTTTCTGTTCCTGATCTACAGGGAATCCAGCACTGATGAGGAGGGAGAATCCAGGGTGAGAAAACAAGTCAATTCTCGGCAGCACTGGAACTATATAGGAAGGAAAGCAGCCCCTAATGAGAATCTGCTGTGTCAGCCAGTATGCTTCCTAGGTCGTGTCTTTTTGAACCCCTACAGGAGCCCTAAAAGGCAGGTCCCACAGTTATTCCCAGTTCCCGCATGAGGAGTTTAAGGTGCCGAAGGGTCACACTAACAGTGGTGTGACAGTCTGGAATCAAACCCCGGGTTTCCAAGCCAGGGTGAACAGTTGCCCGTCTTCCTTTTCTGCCCTTCTCCTTTTGCACGTTTCTTCTGTTCCTCATTCTACCCTCTTCAAAACCTCCACCAGAAAGGAATTTACCATTGACATTTGAGTCCTTGTGTGACTTTAAATCAACATGCCACAGTTCCAAGGAGATTGTCACATTTTAAGATTTTTCACCAATCTATAATAATAAAAGCATTATATGCAAATCGACTGAATGAACAGAAGAATGACTGTCTGGGCGACCTTCCGGATGACCATGCTATGACATCCAGCGAGGTGGGTACAATGTGATTGGTTGAGGGCCTGGCCATCGCCCCATGATCACCCTGCAGAGGGAGGCCCAGGCTGCAGTGGGTGGGCAGGGCCTACCTCTTTAGGGTGAACAATCACGGGGCTCCTGGACTATGAGAGGGCACTGGCTGGGCTGAGGAACTGCCTTCCCTCTCCCACATGCCCCCTGCATGAATTTCATGCACTTGGCCTCTAGTTCTAAAATAAAAAGCTTTATTTTATTGAAGGCATTTAGGACATTATCTAGTAGGTAGAGATGTATTTTGGGAATACTACTTTAAAAGTAATATAATTCTTGCCCTGGCTGTTGTGGCTCAGTTTTTTTGGAGTGCTGTTCCATATACTGGAAGATTGTGGGTTCTATTTCTGGTTAGGGCACATACCTAGGTTTTAGGTTCAATCCTTGGTCAAGATGCCTATGGGAGGCAACCAATTGATGTTTCTCTCTCACATCGATATTTCTCTTTCACTCTCTCTGTCTCCTTTCTATTCTTTTCCCTCTAAAATCAATAAGTATATCCTCAGATTAGGATTAAAAAAAGAATATCATTCTTACTCTAAAGTTGGTCTCCTCTCTCATGAGCAGGCAGACAGCTCTGGTGACAGTTGTTGGTGTGGGGATGAAGATATTGAGCAAAAAAAGAGAAAAAAATTAAATTAAAAATAAAGTTGGTCTGCTAATTATAGCAGCAAGAACAGCAATTATCATAATATCGACTGCAACAACCACTGGAAAGGCACGTGTGAGGGTATAGTGTAAATCATTTATTTAAATAATTTATGTAAATTATTCCATTCAATCCTCACTACAACCCTTGCAGGTGGGTATTATTATAATTGATATAACTATCAACTTATGAATGAAGAAACTGAGGCTCAGAGAGGTTAAGTAACGTGCGTAGGATCATACAACTAGTAAGCGTTCAAGAGTTGGGATTTGACTCTAGGACTGTATGTCTTCAGAGATTTGTCGTGGACTCATCCTTGGTATCATACTGGAGAAAGCTAAGCTTTCGGGGGACCCTTTTGAAATAGATCAGAGGCCCTGTTTACCTTTATTTCTGTAGATTTGTGTGCCCTTCTTATACAGATGGCCCTATCCATGAGATTAGGTAGCAGCTAATGTCTTGTTTGAGATTCCATTTCAGAAGCAGCAATAGGATAATTCTGTTTCTGGCATCCCAGTGTAAGGACTGCCAAGTCTATGATTACCAGATCATTAGCTTAGCCAGATTCTGCACTGTTAATTTGTGCCTTGTCTCCATGGGGTGATAGTTTCAGGCTCCTTTTTTAAATCTATGTGGATGATTTATACTAAGTGACTTTTACGAGGAGAATTAGGCAGGCCAAGGGCTTGATTTTTGAACATGCTCAACTAAGTGATCCCAAATCGGAATTGAAACAGTTTATGGTCTCAAAGATTTCATAGCATAATCAGTCTCCCTGTTCCAGGTCAGGTCTCCAAGACTAACATCAATATATACTTAATTATTCTTGCTCTTTTGGAAAGCATTGAAGTTTGTAAAGTATAAGAGAAAGCCTGAAGACCATCTGAGTGTTTCATTGCCTCTTGTGATGATGTCTGTAGGTTCTGTTGATAGGTCTGAGAGAAGGTCCAGATATAATATACATTTGCTGCACTGCTTGTCCACTCTATATTCAATTCTGTATATTCAATTCTTCTGTAGAAGGCAAGAAAACAAATGAATACCAATGATAAAGTTCACAAGGAATGGTGAGTATCCATAGAAAGCAAACTAGCAGCTTAGGAGACATTGGTGAAACTCCTAGAATGTTAAGTATAGATACTGAGTAAGGAAATAGCTTGTGAGAAAGGCAGATTCATAAGATATGTTACATATAAAAACTAAGCTAACAATCTATAGAATGTGTTAAAGAAAAGCAGGATAAATGAAACATATGATGGGAAAAATAAGAATATTATTTATAGACTAGAGGCCCAGTGCATGAATCATGCACAGGTGGGGTCCCTCAGCCTGGCTGACATTTAGACCGATTGAGGCCATCCAGCTGGGAGGAGAGACCACAGGAGGTTGGCTGGCCATGGGAGGTTGTCTATGTTGGAGCACACTGACCACAAGGGGGAGGAGCTCCTATGTTGAGTGTCTGCTCCCTGGTGGTCAGTGTGTGTCATAGCGACCAGTCAACTGGTCATTCAGTTGTCCGGTGGTTTGGTTGACCAGTCATCACAGTCTCTTAGACTTTTATATATATAGATAGAAAGGGATGGAGGGATCAAGTCATGACAGCCCTCTGGGCTGACAGTTATGTCATCCCTAAATTGGCTGCCTACTGACAACACCCATTCTGGTTTCATATGTCCTCTGCCCAAGAAACAAACATGTAAAAACCAGAGCTACTCAGCAGGCTAATTGGAAGCTCCAGTGGTGGCCAGATGAACTTGTCCCTGTGTCTCTTATCAAGAAATATTTGCCCAGGGCACCTTTTGTCTATGAGCTTCCTTGTTGCAATCTCATCTTTGGTCCTCATAATCATGCCATTGATGTGGAGGTAGGCTGATGTGGGACTGGGGGAGGGGTGCAGGGGGTAGGGAGAAGAGAGAAAGAGAGAGAGAGATGATTAGTATGATCCTTCCACTCACTGGCACCTTATTTTAAGTGTGTTCACTTACCTTATCTCTCTTCCTTTGCTTCTGTGGTGTATTTTAAATTAGTTCATTAAAACATGCAATTTGAGCATATTCAATTTCAAGGCTTGAAATCGAGCCTATCTGTTCTGTGGCCTCAGGGATAATTTGCCTGGGAATGTTCTCAGAGGCTACCTTCACATCCAGGTAAATTCCCACCCGACATCCATATCAGGTTGTTCCCATTTGGATCTTTTCACTCACATCATCTGTTTCCTTGGATGAGACTCCAGCGGTGGATTCTTTCACTCCATCAGAGAACCCAGGGAAGAGCTGTGCCAAGAGAGTTTGGAATGGAGGCAAAGCTGACGTTGGCGAGCTCCGTGTGTGTTGCAAAAGAAAGCCATCCAATGAATGTGTTGTATCACATCCTGAATATGGGCTCCGGCCCTCTGCCAGGTAGTCAGTGAACGTTTTTTATGAATCTGATTTTTTGCCATTAGGAAAATTACCAAACCCCTGAATTAACCAGAGTGGCACAAGGGGGCTGGCATGTGGGCCATTCACTCAGAGCACATTTGGGAGGAAGGAAGAATATTGGTTTGTGAAAATGGGTCCATAAATAACAAACGATTTTCATAGCTCTGAGTGACCTGTTGTTCACATTGAGTGACCTCCTTCTCAATCTATTATTTATGCCTTTTGTGTTTTTTTCTCATATAACATCTCTCCCTCCCCACCTCCCACTTCTGGTCACAGTACTCTGTTGCCCATTTGCTGTGTTTTAACCACAAACTTCTTGCCACTATCAGTCACATGGCTCTACAATGAAATATAGATTATAAAAGGAAACACTTCCCACGCATTTACGAAATGGTTTCCAGCTGGTCTTGAAAGTGCCTCCAATTCCCTCTGGATGTAAGTGTTTATCTGCTAATGCTCAGCATTCGGGACTTTCCCTGCTCAGTTTTGAAAGTCAGAATATGCAGATAAAGTCGACATTTTAAGAGATTAGTATTGGAGAAACACAAAATTGGATGAAATAAATATCGCACACATATAAGAAAAATGCTTCAATCACCACATAGTGAAATTATATGCCCCCTAAACAAACAAACTAAAAAACAAACAAACAGACAAAATAACGCCAACCCAAAGTGTCTCATTGTGTCAGAGAATCCAAGACTTGGTGGTTCTGTGTTCAGGAGGAAGGAAGTCACAACCTCGGAAGGGTTAAGGTTATGGGTGGGTGTGATGAAATGCCAAGCCACGTCAGTCCTTGCAGAGGATCCCGGGTCACTGGGTGGAACCCCTGGGGGACATTGTCTACTCGGCAAAGGGAAAAGGACCCATCAGGCACTCTACACCTACTCCAGATGTGCTGCTGTGTGAGTGGCTCTGAGCGTTTTTCACGCCGCTATAGGTATCCGGGCCTTAGAGACGACTTCTGGGGGACTTGATAACAGGAAAGGAGCCAGAGAGTCGTCACTTCCAGGCAACTTTAAGGAACAGGGAGATCACTGTGCCTGAATGTATGGGGTTAGATAAATATTCACTTTCCTTCCTCTGACCAACATACTCTTCCTGCCTGTAGCGGCAGGTTTACATCAGTTACAGAGTTCACTTAAAGCAACCCAATTCCGGACATCAACAAGACACATGGTGGCATCTCCCGGAGACATAGCGGAGAAATAACCTTCAAAAGAATACAGCGTTGAGGTGTAAAGTCATCCAGTCCAGAGAAACGCTCCAAGCTCCCACTGTTGGCTTCTAAAGGTCCTCTGATGCATCCATCAGTCAAGGGCCTGCTTTTACTTCCTGTTAGCTCAATGGGTGGGGCTCGCTGGTTTCCTATGAAAGGGCAAAAGAGCATGATTTATGTCAGGAAAAGGATGGAGTGTCCTCCCAGAGCCACCCAGTTTCTTAGCAAGAACCTGCCAATTGAAATCAGGGTGCCACTTCTCAAACAGGATTCTCTAGAACACTAGTGGCTGATATTTTTGTTTGATTGTTGTTGTTTTTTTTAACCATAGTGTATGGTTAAAAAGAAGGGGGGGGATCCTAAATTGAACTAATTTCAAGGAATTACCTTTCTGCAGGGCATTAAAATATTAAATGTGCTAATATGAATCACCTGTCTTGGAATTAATGGTTTGCAGAACGTGATTTATGAACATCAGAGTACCTGCAGAGAAGTGGCCCATGCCAGGTGGCATAACTGGGGCACCGTTTACTTCTTGACTGCCAATGGTTAAGCAGTGCCATTGGAGGTCCCCAACCGTGACTGGGGTAGGGATGAGAGGAAGGGAGAAAGGAAGCAGAGACAGTGAGGTAGTAGAGGAACCCTGATTGACTGAGATTTCTGGCCCTTGGCTGTGTAAGATTAAGGGCCCTTTGGGGTAAGAACCATTTCACTACTGTTACTATGGAGCAAAATTTATTCAGGGAGGAAAATTATTTCCCTGACCCCGAATGAGAAACTTGGGCAGCTCTATGGCTTTTCTGACTATACTCTCTTCCAATTGCTTTAAGTCTCAGGATCTCCATTCAGAAATTCAAATATCCAGTTTGAAATAAGAAGCCACGCTAATCTTCATTTAAAAGTAAGACACCTTCGCCCTGGCTGAGTGGTGCAGTTGGTTGGAATATCATCTTATACACCAAAGGGTTGTAGGTTCAATTCCCGGTCAGGGCACATACCCAGATTGTAGGTTTGATTCCGTGTTCAGAAGGAAACTTATTGATGTTTCTCATACCTCTCTCTCTTTCTCCCCCTCCTTCTTCTCTCATTAAAAATCAATTAAAAAACCAATCCTCTGGAGCATTAGAAAAGAAAAAAAAGTAAGAGGCCTTCCAATCCCAGGTAGGCCAGTGGCAGATTGTGGTGCTTTTTTTTCTTTGTGTGTGTGTGTGTGTGTGTGTGTGTGTGTGTGTGTGTTTGTCTTACTTTCTCCCCTTCTCAATAGCTACTGTTCCTAACAGGGGCAGGAAGAGGAAGGAGAGAGGTCAGGGGGGTGGGAAGGGAAAGTTCTTACTTACCAGGAACTCTCATAAGATGGATGGACTGTGTGTTCACAGCTCAGGAAAGTACAGCATGAAAGGAAGAGATGGTTTAATCAACAGGGGGAACCACACGACTCCCCCCAAAGGAGATTTTTAGTTTTTTAGTTTTGTTTTTAGGTTTAGTGGCTAAAGGAAAAACTTTACAGTCATGTCAGAAATCTGGGCATGGCTGAGCTGGAGGCCTCTGATCAGGGACCTTCCCAAGGCTGCGGTCAAGGTCTCGTCCAGGGCTACCGTCATCTCAGGGCGCCAGGGAGGGGGGATCCAGGCTCACCCAGGGCTGGAGGCAGCTCCTCTCTGGCTGTTCAGTGGCGGCATCTGTTTCTTGGCACATGGCCATCTCCATAGGGCTTCCTGCTAACCGGAAGTTGGATTTAATTCCCCAAAGGTTCGTTAGGCCTACATGGCAGGTCCCAGTAAATGACCCCGTTCCCCCAAACACCGCTTCTGAGGTTTCAGTGCCTGTGGGCAGCTGTGCTCGCAGTCCACTCCACACCCTCTGCCTCTGCTGGGGTCTGTGGCTGCCACCGGTGGTCGTGCCCAGCATCCCTTTCCACCCCTCAGGAGTTCTCTCCTGCTCCTGAGATGTGCACGTTTAATCCACTGCATCACTCCCCGGACTAAGCCCTCCATCCTGCGGCCGCCACCACAGCTTTCTCCGATGTGAGTGAGGAGCTGGTGCCGGGGCCCTGAGCTGCAGGGAGCACCCCCCAAGCTTTAGAAACGGTCCCTTTGAACTTCCTTCTGGGGCTTGGGGGAGAAGGGAAGGCCCGCCTCCTCCTCTGGTGGGGAAGTGGGACCCACAGCACAATTTCCTCCCAAGTTCAAGCCTCTCTGTCTGAAAACCCTCCCTCTTCCCACTCTCAGCCCACCCCCTCCTTTACTCCTCACCTGAGGGTACAGTTTCATTGATTTCAGAGAAAGAGAAAGGGAGAGGGAGAGAAAGAGGGGGAGAGAGAGAGAGAAAGAGAGAGAGAGAGACAGGGAGAGAGAGATAGGGAGAGAAGGGGAGAGAAGAGAGAGAGACAGAGAGAAGGAAAGAGAGCGAGAGAGAAAGAGAGAGAGAGATACGGAGAGAGACAGGGAGAAAGAAGGAGAGGGAGAGAAGGAAAGAGAGAGAGAGAGAAGGAAAGAGAGAGAGAGAGAGAGAGAGAGAGAGAGAGAGACATTAACATTGATCAGTTACCTTCTATAGGTGCCCCAATCAGGGATTGAATCTGTAACCTGGGAATCAAACCCAAGACCCTTTGGAGCAAAGAACAAAACTCCTACCAACGAAGCCACACCGGCCAGGACTCTCTTAGCCCTTTTTATGTCTCTAACGTGACACAGGAATTCAAACGTTCTATAACCCACTTGCAGCTAAATCCCTACAAAATTGGGCATCTGGACTCCCACCTCCTTTAAAATGCGGCAACTAATATATTTTTGTGCCTCAGTTGAAGCTTCAGTTTTTTAAAAAAATATATTTTATTGATTTTTTACAGAGAGGAAGGGAGAGCAATAGAGAGCTAGAAACATTGATGAGAGAGAAACATCAATCAGCTGTCCCCTGCACGCCCCCCCCTCCCCGGGGATGTGCCCACAATCAAGGTAACATGCTTTAGATTGGAATCAAACCTGCGACCTTTCAGTCCACAGGCCAACGCTCTATCCACTGAGCCAAACGGTTTCAGCTGAAGCTTCAGTTTTAATTCTTGTTAAAAGGTGTTTTTAATTCTTGTTAAAAGGTGTTTTAATACTTGTTAAAAGGTGATTGGTCACAGGATGGTAATTTATCGTAGTTTGGTTTGCCAGAAGGGGAATCATTGGCTCAAAGGCTTTGAAAAGGGTCTTTTTATTCTAAGCTCCTGGTTGTTTTTCTCAACCTTGAGACTGAAGGGAAATGGCGGGCTGACTCGGGGGTGAAACAGATCGTTATGGGGAAGCTAGACCCTGTGTTAAGTGGTGCCAGGGTGGGTGCTGGAGTTTGTCTAGGTCCCTATAATTTGCTTGCCTGTTTAGCGCCAATACTTTGAGGTTCTTCACACTATAGTTCTAAGCAACTCCCTGGGGAGGAGGAGTTACGGAGGGACAAGGCGCATGGGTGTGATGGGAATAAGGGAATCTTACATGTCAGTGATTAGTGGAGATTTCAGTGGTGATAGCATTGGTATAGCACTGAGCATGTGCCAGGCCCTCTTTTAGCTGCATCAGCATATGTGAATTCATTTAGGCATGTGAAGAGGCACTCTTATGATTTCCATTTTACAGATGAAAAGGCTGAGGTACAGAGAATTAGTTAACGGACTCAACTAGTAAGCAGTGTAGCTAAAAGTCGAACCCAAGCCCTTGGCTGCACAGTGAGAGTCTCACCATTGCACGAGCTGCCTCTGACACAAAACAAAGTACTGTCTGTCCGCATTATCCTCAGAGGTTTCCTTCCCTCCCCGGAACAAGACTGGGAACATCCCCAGAACTCGCTTTCCAGGCGGACAGGCCTGAATGTGCAAAAGTAGGATTGCAATCTAGTTAGGTGAGTACTGGCTCCACCTTGACAGTGCCTGGCTTTTTTATTTTATTTTTTAATATAGTTTATTGATTTTTACAGAGAGGAAGGGAGAGGGATAGAAAGTTAGAAACATCAATGAGAGAGAGACATCGATCAGCCGCCTCCTGCACTCCCCCTACTGGGGATGTGCCCGAAACCAAGGTACTTGACCTTGACCAGAACCCACAGTACCTGGCTTTGTTTCTCTTGCCCTTGATAAGGGAAGTGAGGCACACAGCACAGCAGTGCTTGGTGCACAATACATGCTCCGTAAAGGCTAGTCATATGACTGAATGAACGATACCGTCTACACAGATAATAACACCAATGTCTGCTTTCTGCATGTGTATTTTCTGTCTCATATTATTTTCAGTCATCAGAGCAACAGTATAAGTTCTATATTATGTCCCCTTCATTACAAATGAGGAAGCCGAAGGTTAGAGTAATGAAGGGCTTTATCCTATCAGAGGCCACTCAGCAGGTTCCAGACCATATCAGTCATGCTTTTCTGTTCAGCTGCTGTCACTTAGGAACTGTTACAAGAGTAACATTAAATATTAGCTTATGCATGTCTTCTTAAAATGATCTGCTTAAAAGACCTAGCTAGTTTATCCCCATTAGATTCTGCACATGCCAGCCTTGCCATTAAAATATTTCTTTGTATCTCCAAACGGATGGTTCATATCCCTTTCATTAAAATTAAGCCAGAATCATTTCTACATCATTCAGAACGCTACTGGCTTTGTGAGGGAAATCCTGTAATTTTTCTCCTGTGACATCTTTTTGAATGAATTATCCTGTTCTGTTGTATCCTCTCTCTGAGCACACGCCCAGCAGCTCTGTGGGGATCCTGGTGTCCCGACCCACGGGTTAAGTCAACGAGGACCTTGGAGGGGGAGTGGGGATGAAAGGGACAAGAGACACAAGGGATGGAGACAAGACAAAGTTCTGATCAAGTCTCATTTATTCAGGAAGAGTTCGGGGTATTTATAGGGAGAAGGAGGAATGAGGCCTAGCCCTTAAGGTGAAACACCTGGCCTAGCCCTTAAGGCGAAACACCTGGCTTACGGGAAAGAGATAGGGTTTGGGGTAATAGAAACCTAGCCTGAGACAAAATGGTTGTCAAGCACAACAAGTTTCCCGCATCCTGGGAAGACGTTTCTCCCTCCTGCTTTCTGAGGGTGCCTCTGTCCTGCCTCCAGCGTGGTGAGAGCAAATGCCTTGAGCTGGAGCCAGAGGGCCCGCGTCCTCGTGTGGTCCTCCCCCTGTCTAGAGGGGGACAGTGTTGTAACTGCTCTTGACTTCGAGTTTCTCCTCCACGAAATGAAGAGGTCTGACTAGGTCAGAGCATGGGCTAGGTGTGCCCAGACCAGTCATCACTAATCACTGCAGGAATTCCTGCCGTTCCCCTGATGGGTGCTCTGGGTCCCCTGGAGGTGGCACCTAAGATGAAAGGGGAAAGCTAGTCACTGTCTTTGGGAACTCTGAATGCTCAGCTCCACACAAACCTACTCCTATCATCTGTGGTCTGGGATCAGAGTATAAATGGAGGCTACCTATGATATATATCTAAATACCTTTAAGTTATATATCAATCCAATATACAGTGGTATCTCGAGATACGAGTTTAATTCGTTCCGTAACCTTGAGGCGTGGGAAACTGAGACGCTCGAGTCACGGTAAACTGGTGGGTCGTGTGCAGCCGGCCGATCCTCGCGGTTACTCCTATCTCAACTGTTGCTCGTATTTCAAAGCAAAAATCGCTCGCTCGACGGCTCGTATCTCAAAAATCTCGTATGTTAGGGCACTCATATCTCGAGGTACCACTGTACTCTCCCACTGTGAAAAATATAGCTTCATTTCAACCCCAAATTCTCCTGCTCCTCAGAGTTCCGTGTTGGAATGTGGCAGCCTGGGGAGAGATAGTCATGGGCTACTTTCCTTCCCATGTCTGAAAATTATGAAGGAACTCGTGTGCGAGTGTGAGGTCACCGCAACCTGCATCTCCAAGCTCTGTCACACTGCTGTGAACAGCTTCCCACCTGCCAGGCCTCAGGCCTAGGTGTGAACAGCCCGATGATGCAGGCCACCTTCAGGATTTGGGCAGAGGACTTGGAAGGCTATTTGGTTAGGGTATGCTGGGACCCTGATCTTGGGCAGGTTATGAATTTCAAGTTCATACACTCCATAGGCCTTGCAGACTCCTCACCTTTCTTCCAGACCCCACAGGGTGAGCTCATCCTTTTTACCACTGGTCATGTATGACCACCTATGTGCTCATTACTCCTAAATTTGTATTTCTGCAGAAGTCCAGGGAGTACAGAGTTCCACAAAGGCAGCATGTCAATGCCTCAAATGCAGCAGTGAAGTCTAGTAAGGGAAGGGCTGGCATGTGTCCATGGAGACTGGACATATGGAGGTCTTGGTGGCATATAGATCAGGTTCAAATTCAAGAGAGTTGAAAGGTGATGAGAAGTGAGGAAGTGAAGGTGGAGAGTGAGAAATGTCATGACTTTTCAACAAACCTAATTGAGAAGGTAGTACCTAGAATGGGATGTAGGCTCAAATATATCCTATATAATAAAAGGCTAATATGCAAATTGACTGAACTGTGGAACAACCAGTCACTATGACATGCACTGACCACCAGGGGGCAGATGCTCAATGCAGGAGCTGCCCCTTGGTGGTCAGTGCTCTCCCACAGGGGGAGCGCTGCTCAGCCAGAAGCCAGGCTCACAGCTGGTGAGTGCAGCTGTGGTGGCAGGAGCCTCTCTCACCTCTGGCAGCACTAAGGAGCAGTAAGCCTAGTGGCAAGGAGCAGCGAGCAGGTGGGCGGTAAGAAGCGAGGGGCCACAGGCTGGGCTAAGAGACCCCCCCCACACACAGAGTGCACAAATTTTGTGTACCTGGCCTCTAATACCTACATATAAAATTAAAAGCACCAGAGAATGTTTATGTGCTGAGAGAAGAAGCTACTAGAGAGAGAAAGATAAGAAATATAAGAGAGATGGGATACTGATGGTACAAGCAAGGATTGGGATCAAGAGCACAGGTGGAGGGATTGACCTTGAACCAGAAGTGAGATGATTTATTTTCTGAAGCTGGAGATAGTGGAAAATATGGGCAAGTTTGTAATTGGGATGTCCAGGTAGGTCGTGATGGCTAACAATTTTTTTTTTCTTCTTCAGTGAGGAGATTAAGCTTCCAGAAAATGAGTGGAGAAGAAGGTGGCTTGGGGATTTAAGAAGTATCGAGATTTTGGAGTAACTGCTTACGAGCGAATGCAGAAGGCTGCTGATCAATACAGTTAAAAGAATTATCCAGTGGCACAAGGGCAAAGCTGAGTTTGTTGGTCATGAATGGCTGAGTGGCAAAAAATCTGCAAGGTTGTGTGATTTTTTTTCTTCCAGAAGAAGTTAGCAGCCCAGCTAGTGGGCAGAGGAGGTAGAATGTGGAAATGACCTGGGGTCAGGGTTTTAGTGCTCTGTAATATGCAAAGTAATTATTATTATTATTTTTTTGTTATTTTATTGATTTTTTTACAGAGAGGAAGGGAGAGGGATAGAGAGTTAGAAACATCGATCAGCCGCCTCCTGCACATCCCCTACTGGGGATGTGCCCACAGCCAAGATACATGCCCTTGACTGGAATCGAACCTGGGACCTTTCAGTCCACAGGCCGACGACGCTCTATCCACTAAGCCAAACCGGTTTTGGCTGTAATATGCAAAGTAATGAGAAGAAATTGGTGTGCATGGGAGTGGGGGAGGGTGCAGGTAATAGAGTAGAGTAGGTGATCTACTATGACTTGTAGGCATGCAGGTTGGATTAGGAGAGGGACTGACCAATGCGAGCAAGTGAAATCATGGAAGAGCAAATGGAACTGGAGTGCAGGTATGAGAGATCTGGATGATAAGGAGAATCTTGGGTATGGGTGCTCAAGAGTCCAGAGGTGCAACAGTTACAGGTTGATGCCAAGGCCCTGGCTGAGGCCACTGGAATGGGTGACTTAGGGGGAGTGGAAGTGCAGAGCAGAGTGGAGATCATGGAAATTTGATGCCAAGGTTGACTAGATATCACACATTGTTAATTGAAGAATAATACAGGCTTGAAGAAAAGCGAAAAGCAAATAATAACATACATTCTCTCTTCATTTAAGACACATACCCTTTGGGCAGCTATTCCTGTTACCTTTTCATTTCTCTCACAGAGAAGTGGACCCCCATGGGGGTAAGGGGTGAGAGTTCAAGGCCGAGAGGGGATGAAATGAGAGGATTACATTTGGGCTCCTGTCCCAGGGTGGCAGGGATTCATGGAGCTTCCGAATGGAACGGTGTGCTTGGTGTAAAGGTCAGGACTGACCCTACCGGGAAAGAAAGCATGGCTGTAGGACCCACCCGGGCTCAGTGGCCTGGGAGTTGGGGATGTTGAAAGGGGCGGTCTCTAAAATTGCAGCTTTCTGTGGTTGGTTCCTTGAACTGGGATTGAATAGGGGGAGAGAGAGAAAGGGAGGAAGGAAAGAAATTCATGCTTATTCACGCTCCGTGTCAGGCACTCCACATACTTTCCCTGAATTCTCATGATAATTCTTCAAAGGAAGCACGTTTATCCTTATTTAAAAAAAAAAAATGTCAGCTTGCCTTAACACGATGTAAATTTCTATGCGAATGTCGATTTTTCTCCTCAAATTCAAAACTAAACAATGCAGAAATAGCAAGTTAAATAATACGGAGAAATGAAAAGGCAAGTCAATAAGCAGTATAGCCTTTACAGCTGCCTTCAGCTCTGAGACAATATTTTTCGGTATCCTTCGTGTCTCCTTTCTCTAATCTTGGCTCAGAGCCTATCTGTTTTATCATTCGACAGAATTCAAAGAGCTATTTCTAACCTTCACCAATAAAAATATTCACATTGCATGCCTTCAAGAGTAATTCACTTCACGTTCTCTCTCTCTCTGAGGAGGCAGTCGTGATGAGCCGAAAAAGATTGGATTGAGAATTAGAACCACGGGTTCTGATTCTGGTCCTTGCTACTGACAAACGGACCCTGGGGAAGACACTCAACCCTTCGAGAGCCTATCTTTAACACAGGGATAATGACACCTGCATTGCTTACCTTTATCGGACTGATGTGGAGGTTCACTGAGATGGCATGGACTGGTGTTTCTGAGTCAGGGCATTTCAAAACCATCTACTTTATGTCCTGCCTCAGACAGGGTGCAACACTGTGGGGTCCACAGGCCTTTGTCTGGAACCTCTGTGGCCAAATGTATTTCAGAAAGAAGCCGAGTTTTTCTGATGTTAGAAAGGAAAAGTACTTTCCACCTTGCATATTACCCAACACCCCATGAAGTCTAGGGCAGCACCCTGTAATCTCACATGTGAATATTTCTTTTTCTTTTTCTTAGTTATTTATTTCTTATTAATGTATTACATGTATACATATCTTCCCATTGGCCCTCCCCCCTCCTCCCAGGCATACCTTAACCTCCCAGGGTCTTGTGTCCATTGGTTATGCTTATAGGCATGCATACAAGTCCTTCGGTTGATCTCTTATCTCCCCCACCTCTCCCTAACCTTCCCGCTGTAGTTTGACAGTCTGTTTGTTGCTTTACTGCCTCTGTATTTATCCTTTTGTTCACCAGTTTATAATGTTCTTTATTATCCACAAATGAGTGAGATCATGTGGTGATTCTCCTTCATTGACTGGCTTATTTCACTGAGCATAATGCTCTCCAGTTCCATCCAGGTTGCTGCAAATGGTAAGAATTCCTTCATTTTTTGGCAGCAAACAATTCCATTGTGTAGATGTCCCATAGTTTTCTGATCCACTCATCTGCTGACGGGCACCTATGCTGTTTCCAAATTGTAGCTATTGTAAATTGTGCTGCTATGAACATAGGGGTGCATAAACATGAATATTTAAAAAAAAAACACATATATTTTATTGATTTTTTTACAGAGAGGAAAAGAGAGAGATAGAGAATTAGGAACATCGATGAGAGAAAGACATTGATCCATCAGCCACCTCCTGCACGTCCCCTACTGGGGATGTGCCCTCAACCAAGATACATGCCCTTGACTGGACTCGAACCTGGGACCCTTCAGTCCATAGGCTGACGCTCTATCCCCTGAGCCAAACCGGTTTCTGCAAACATGAATATTTCTTTAGCAAAACATGGCTGGTCATCTTAAGAGGGATACATAAAGATCATAAAGAGCTTCTTTTTCATGGAAGTCAGTAGAGTAGGCTGAACAATGGTCACCCAAAGACATCAGGTCTTAAATCCTTAGGACGTGTAAAGTTTACTTCATCAGGACAAAGGATCTTTGCAGGTCTGATTGAATTTGGGATTTGGATATTTTTGCAACTGTGATTGACAAGGTAAGATTTTCCTGGGTTGTCTGGGTGGGCCTTACATGCATCAGATGTATACTCATACGAGAAAGACACAGGGAGATTTGATCCACATGGAAGAGGAGAAGGTGACGTGACCACGGAGACAGATTGGAGTGATAGTATGACAAACAGCCACGAGAAGCTGGAAGTGACCACGGAGACAGATCGAAGTGATAGAGTCGCAGTTGAGGTCTGACAACAGCCATGAGAAGCTGGAAGAGGCAAGAAACAAGTTCTCTCCCGGAGCCTCAGGGTTTGTGGCCTCGCTGACCCCTTGATTTGGGCTCCGTGAAACCGATTTTGGACTGACCTTTGAAACTGTCAGAGAATAAGAAACTGTCTGTTGTTTTAAGCCACCACGCTTGTGGCATTGGTTACAGCAGCCACAGGAAACTAATACAGTCAGGTTTTGCTGCCAAATGATATTTATGGAAAAAAAAAAAAAGCTGAGTTATCAGTTTTATGGAATTTGGGAATTACCAGTAAGAGGTTGTGGACCTGTATTTAGGACTGGCACTCAGGGATCTTTCAATGTTGTTGTTAACGCTGTCTTAATTCATTCGCAGCCAGTCAGAATTATTGGCGGGGGAGGGGGAGCGGGGGACGGGAGGGTACAGGGCCTGGAATCTCTGCTAGCATCGCTCACCGGCCTTGAGGAGGGCGGAGGAGGCCTATCCAACAGCTGAGAAGGCAAGGTGTTCACCTGAGGGGCCCAGCAGACTCACCATATACAGGTAGTAGGGCGTCTCCATGGGTCGGTGATACTCCAAGAGCCCAGGTTAATAAATACAAGTAAGAGACTCTGGGTACCGAGGGGCATCTGAGAGTCAGAGCAAGGGCCAGGACATCAAGGGACATGAGTTACTATTATAGAAACCGAAACAATACAGACTAGTCCAGAAGCTCAGTGGTATCGGGGTGAGTGTACATGACGCTGGCTTGGGTACCGGGATGAGAGAGGTTCTTTATTAGAGAGAACATCTTCAGGTGGGGTGAGAAGGATGATGTGGAAAGAATATGAGCTCTGCCAGAGTCCCGAGCCAGACTAGCAGCCGGAGAAACTTGCAGGAGCCCCACAGGAGTATGACTCAGCGTGCAGAGCAGTAGCCGGGGCGAGCCCTGAAGCGCTTGGTCCTGGGCCAGAATGACAGGGACTTCATCAGTGATACTTAGCCCCAGGGGCGTGGGGCTGAGGCCCGGCACACTCACACCACGCCGGGCCAGGACACCGGGGTGGGGCCGTAGAATGTGAAGGGGTGAAATAATAGGGCCCGTAATCCAGAGCCACCAGGTCAATGATGTGAAGACCTGTGGGCTGGGGGAGGAGGTGGAGGAGGATTGAGGGCAGAGAGAGCAGCCTCTGATGTTGTCTGTTTGCTTTTTTTTTTTTAAAATATATATATTTTATTGATTTTTTTACAGAGAGGAAAGGAGAGAGATAGTTAAAAACATCGATGAGAGAGAAACATCAATCAGCTGCCTCCTGCACACCCCCTACTGGGGATGTGCCCACAACCAAGGTACATGCCCTTGATCGGAATCGAACCCGGGACCTTTCAGTCCGCAGGCTGACACTCTATCCACTGAGCCAAACCGGTTTCAGCTGCTTGTTTGTTTTAAAATCAACTTCCGGATGATAAAACGGCCCTTGTCTCATGACACAACTGTCAGTCTCTGATGAAACGACTTAAAAAATCTCCCATTTTGAAGCTTAGTAAGTTTATCTGCAGGCTATTTCTAAGCTCTAACCCCGTGGTCGGCAAACTGCGGCTCTTTGGCCCCTTGAGTGTGGCTCTTCCACAAAATACCACAACCTGGACGAGTCTATTTTGAAGAAGTGGCGTTAGAAGAAGTTTAAGTTTGAAAAATTCGGCTCTCAGAAGAAATGTCAATTGTTGTCCTGTTGCTATTTGGCTCTGCTGACTAATGAGTTTGCCGACCCCTGCACCTCAAGGGCCACCACAGGGCCTGGTTAAGTAAGCCACGGGCATCTATGCAGCCAACCATGTTATAGCCATTAAAACCATGTTTATAAAGAGTTTGTAAAGGCCTGGGGAAATGTTTATGCTATAATGGTGTGTGAAAAAAGGCAGGATACAAGGTTGTTTATAGAGTACGGAGAAACAAAATAAAAACTGCACGAAAAACAATCCAGTAGGAAATGCATCTGGATGTTCATACGATAATAGCTTCTGGATAGTGGGGCTGAGAGTATTTTTGTGGAAAAAATTAAAAAATCATCTTTCTATTTTCCAAATGATCTGTGCATCCTCTTTTCTGTGAGTTGTTTCTCTGTTTTTACAGAATTGCTGTGCAATAAGGACTCGGTATGCCTGCATTTTGTGTTTCAGAGGGCAATAATACCTACAGAGAAAAACGACATCGCATTAACATTTCCAAAGATATAAAGTCGAGATACAAAACCCTCTCCCTCCCTCCAAATCAAGCCAAAGGAAAAACGGGCTTATTCAAACAAAACGGGCAAGAAACGCCAGGCAGTGGAAAAGTACTCGCAGGAGAGCATGTTGTGGTGCAATGTGGCTTGCTCTTTGCCATGTAAACCCTGCGGCCGCAGGAAGAGGCTGCTTTCAGAGGTGGGTGTGGTGGAGGCAAAGCCGTCCCCGGCCTGCCGATGGCCCCGAGGGAGGGCGTTCTGCAAACTCGCCCGGCCATTATCTCTTCCCGGAAGCCCTCTCCTAACCCTGGGCCGGGAAGTGTCCCTCCTGCTCCCTCATAGCTCGGGGCATGCCCATCATCTCACTGGCCAGGCTGCCTGGGCGTCTCCGAGTGGCAGAAGCACCTTGCCACCTACAGCGGCCTCCAGAGCACCCGGCAGAGGCCCTGGCAGAGAGCAGACGCCAAATCCGTGTTTGGTACATGAGCTGAGCAACTCTCCAAAAGTGCAAGAGAAACTGTATTCCTTTCCCTTTGCCATGGCAAAGGACAATGAGTGGGGTGGTTGAAAATGACAGAGTTTATTTTATTTTATTTTATTTTATTTTATATTTTATTTTATTTTATTTTATTTTATTTATTTTATTTATTTTATTTTATTATTTTATTTTATTTTATATTTTATTATTTTATTTTATTTTATTTATTTTTTACAATTCTGGAAGCCAGAAATCGAAAATGAAGTTGTTGGCAAGGTTGGTGTTTTTCTGGAACGCTCTGAGGGAGGATCTGTTCCATGCCTCTCTCCTCGACGCGGGTTGGTTGGCAGCTCTGAGCGTCCCTGGCCTCGCAGCTGTCTCCTGCAGCCTCTGCTTTCTGTGTGTCTGCGCCCCCACACCCAGATTTCCCTCCTCTTCTATGGACATCGGTCCTATGGACCGTCACTCCGTGTGACCTCATCTTTAATTTGGTCGCATCTGCAAATAAGTCACACTTTCTAAACAAGTCACACTCACAGGACCTGGGGTTAGGACTCGAGCACACCCTTTTTGGGAATTACAACTCAGTCCACTGCTAGAAGCTGCAGGGAACTTGGCCTGGAGTGAAGCGGCAATGACCAGCTGGTGTGCCCAGCGTAACATAAGCATCGGGTAGAGAGGGCCCCTTGCAGCCCCCGTTAGCCGGGAGCAGACAGGCTGAGATCCAGAGGGCACGACTGGGCAGGGACGTGGAGAGCCAACAGGTGGGTCCTAAAAGCAAGAGAGGAGGAAGCCGGGTTTTAGAAACTGGACGTTGTTGCCAGGCACAGGGAGACGGAAACATCCACGTAAGAAGGTGGACAAACCTGTGAAGAATTTTCACAAGGTTTTACGTGAGCTGAAGCCGATGCTAATTGCTGGGAAGTAAGATCTCAAATGACCCTCAGAGTGGCCATTTGCAGCCTCATTTAGGCCTTCGGAATGAAGGAACGGAGGTAAGGAGGAGCATTTGAAGGTGAGAGGAAGCCAGGTGAGGATTGGATCGCAGGATCATTTTCAAGGTTAGGTATGCTCTTGAGGGTGATCTGAAGGGTCTGAAAAGAGGCATTTCACAGGTGTGTTAACCTAGATGCAAGGTTGGACGGGGCTTGCTTATGGCAAAGGTAGACCCTTTCTTAAACAAGTTATATGCCTGGGGTTTGACTGCCCAGCCTGACCTGCCCAGTTAGGAATTTACGATCAGATCATCCTGTGAGGTTACTTCTAGTGGAACCCCCTTTTTATCCTTAGGAATTTGGGGTGGGCGGGAGAGATGAGCAATTTAGTTTACCAATGACTTCTCTTTTTGCCCTAGCCGAGGCTGTTTATCATCAGCATATCCGGTGGTCTTTGGCACACACTATCTATTCGCATCTGACCCCAGATACACATTAGGGGTTTTGGCACTGAGGGAAGTAGGTAAGGAAAAAGCCAAGCGTTTTTCTCTCTGGAGTCATAAAAGAAAAAAAATGTGTTTGCTCTGTATGTCATGAGGTCTGTGGGAAACACACTGGTTGGTCCTATGTATCCCAGGGTCTGTGGGAAACATTCTCTCCAATTGTCTTAATCATGTATTTTCTGGCAGATAAAGCCCAGAAGCATTGGTAGCATATTTGGGAGAGATTAAATCCTCCTAAGTTTGCTCGGTGGCGAATTTTATGTACAACGTGTAGCTCTGGGGTTTGAGGAGCCAAGGAAGATAGGCTATTGTGTCCCTTTGAAACCGGAATCTAAAACATGTTTTATTATTCATTGTAAAAGAGAAATTAATCACAAAGTTGGAAATGATCTCAGCAAATGAGTACCCCAAAGTGAAATGTTCCCATAAGCTCTTCCTTTGTAAGAGTCATTCTTTTACACACACACATATATATATATATGTATTTTATTGATTTTTTACAGAGAGGAAGGGGGAGGGATATAGAGAGTTAGAAACAGCAATGAGAGAGAAACATCAATCAGCTGCCTCCTGCACGCCCCCCACTGAGGATGTGCCTGCAACCAAGGTACATGCCCTTGACCGGAATCAAACCTGGGACCCTTCAGTCTGCAGGCCGACGCTCTATCCACTGAGCCAAACCGATTTCGGCATGAGAGTCATTCTTCCTGAAACTTCCAATGAACTGTTCACTGTTTAACCTGAGCAGGCTGGAGGACAGACCTTAACATTTCCACGGTAAGAGACTTCAGCCCTTGATCCCTTGCTATACATTTCTTATCCAAGAATACCTAAACGTATGGAGACTTTCAGACTTGAAGAGCAGAAGGGAAAAGGAAATACTAATGGGCTGAAATGCTCTTGCTTTGATTAGAACCAATTCAAGTCACTTGAGGTGAGTTTAGTTGAAGTAAACGTATTGCCAGTGGAGGAGAAAGACCAGGAGGAGTGGCCGGTGGGAATGCTGAACCTCAAGAAGGGGGAGGCCTGGGCTGAACATCTATCAGAATTCCAGAAAAGACTGTTTACTTCCCAGGCTCGTGAACAGGAGATGGGGATTTGCAAGGGCACAGAAGATGAGAGCTGGGTTTTAGCAAGCGCAGCCAGGATTTTCGGGTTCTCCATGCACGCTTTGGAAAACCAAGCATCTGCTTCGATAACCAAGCGTCCCTTTCGTGACCCCGGCGGAAAGGAAATATTGGTTTTGCTCAAGGCACTGGCCTGGATTGGGAGATGGGCGCTGTGAATTCCTGCCTCCAAGATAATTAAGGCTCAAGAAGTTTTCTTCTTGAGCAAGAGTTCAAGAAAAGTTTATACTGACTTCACAGTTGGCTCCAACCAAAAGTTTCAGCGGCCCTTTATTTAAGGTATTCACTTCACTTGACTGCTAGTTTGTCTGTGCAACCGAGGAAGGAGAAAGGGGGCAAGATGAAGACAGATTTGAAACATCTGGTTTTGCACTATGCCTGGCATGCCGAGATATTTAATTCTTCAAAACTTGGCATTTGGAGAAGAGGGTGGATGTAAGTAGAGGATGACCAGCTGGCTAATTACACGTTGCCAACATTTCCCGCTGGCTAACTTACTGGATGAGGCCTGTTTATGTCAAAGGCCGACTCTGTCCTTTCCCCTCTCTCATGACCAAGACATCGAATGCCATGCATTTTACTTAAATGAAACGTCCTGGTGAAACCCAGAGCGACAGAGTGGCTTCCCTCCCTTGCCAGGCCACAGAGTGGGCGGTACTAGAGAAGCAGTGTGGAGTTTCTGGGACAGGCCGAAAATGACGAACCAAGTTTCCAGTTTATCTTCCTCTCTGTCTCCTTTTAGAGAAGGTGATCTCTTCTTCTGAGGATATTTTGCGAAGCCAAAAGCTAATAGTGGCACCTCCAAAGCCCCGTTTTTTCAGCAGGAGAGCAGAAACTAACTTATCGGAACCCCACTGCCTTGCGGAGCCCTGTGGGTTAAGTGAGGGTTGAGAAAAGCAGAGTTGATGAGTGTGAAGTGGGGATGGTCTCCTCTCATTGCGTGATTTTAAAAAAACACAAGTGCCCAGGACCCTCTGAGGTGCAGTAAAGAAGAGGAGCCAAGTGTAAAACTGGTAGAGCCTTGAAGAGAATTATGGACAGAGGCAGAAGGGGAAGAAGGATAGGTGTGAGGGGCATCTGCTGACATATTACCTAAGGCCATTCATAAGAAGTCTATCAAAGAGACAGACTCTTGAAGTAACAGCAAAATCTAATGCCTCTAGGCGGGAATGTTAGAGTGGAAGATCCTAGGGAATGGTGGGGACTGTATCAAACGCAGAACAAATATCTGGTATAAAGGCAATTTTGTTAAAAATATTAAAAACACCCTGTTGACCAAACAAAGCACATCTGTGAGCTATATATATATATATATTTTGCTCAAGGCCACCAATTTGTGACGGCTACCCAGTGAGAGCTCCACCCTGAGGGTCTGAGTTTTGGGACATCTATTTGTTGAAAGTGGCTTGCAAACCTGTTTTGTATAAGGGAAAGCTGTTGACCGACCTTTCTATCACGATTTAACATTATGTAAAATTCTTTTCCCCTGTCCCTTTTTGATTGCCATGAATGTCCCGACACATGGGTTAAGTCAACGAGGACCCTAGAGGGGGAGTGGGGATGAAAGGGACAAGAGACACAAGGAATGGAGACAAGACAAAGTTCTGATCAAGTCTCGTTTATTCAGGAGTAGATCAGAGTATTTATAGGGAGAAGGAGGAATGAGGCCTAGCCCTTAAGGCGAAGCACCTGGCTTACGGGAAAGAGATAGGGTTTGGGGTAATAGAAACCTAGCCCGAGGTTAGTGCTAATGTGGCTGGAGCTTACTACAAAATGGCTGTCAAGCACAACAGGTTTCCCACACACGAACAGCAGAATATGTCCTTGGAAGGAAGGTGTTTGTCCTGCAAATTGTCAGGCGGGGCTTGCCCTTCACTTCCTCAATGAATAGCCAGGGGTAAACACTCAGAGAATCTGCCTCCATTGTCCCACCCCAACCTCCCGGGTTATCAGCACTCCACTCTGGGCCTCTCCTTAAGCCCAGGCACAGCCTGCTCTCTGCTATGTCCTCTCCAAATCCCAGGGGTACCATAAAGGAAGCAAGCCTTCATCACAGCGAGTTTCAAGTCAGTTTTGTGAATGGGGCCGGAGGTTCTTGTTGATTAGGAGGAGAGATTACTTTGTAGCTTTGTATAAATAAATCAAAACAAATTCCTCTTTTTAAAAAATAATTTTTTAAAAGTTTGTTTTTTATTGGTTTTAGAGAATGAGGAATTGAGAGAGAGAAACATTGATCAGAAACATGTATCAGCTGCCTCCTGCACACCCCCTACTGGGGATGGAGCCTGCAACCAGGCATGTGCTCTGATGGGCAATCAAACTGGTAACCTCTTGGTTCATGGGTCGATGCTCAATCACTGAGCCACCCAGTTGGACAAAGCAAATTCCTCTTAAAGTGGGTGCTCCGATGGGGAGAAGCTTGAATGGATAAGATTTACATTTAGGATAATATTTAGCCAAGGACACACTATGGCTTTTTCAAACCTCCAGGACTCTAGAGCCTTATTTTTAGATTTTTCCCCTGAGAATTTCTCTCAAACTTCTCAATAGGGATATTAAAAAAAATAGCTTTAATAGGTAATATGTATTTTTAAAAAACACTTTTGAGGCTAAACACTATGGTAGTTCTATGACAGTGGCCTTAGCTTACCCCTGTTACTGTTGCCAAATTTCCCAGGATACACTGTGATGAGACTGGAGTTTCTGTGCAAACCTTTCTCTGGTTAGACCACAGCCTCAGGATCCTCTGCCACAGTCAGACATAACATTTATACTCCAGGCTACAGGAGCAAAAATAAGATCAGCAAAGAGGTACCAACCACATGTTGCATACTTAGCAGTGTGTGTACGAAACATGAAGTAGAAATGTGTATCAGATGGCTAATCCCAAGAAGAGAGCCTTCAGTCTAATTGGAGTAGGAGGTTAGTAAAGCAGATTGGAACCAGACTGTATAGGCAGCTTTGCTAGGTAGACTGAGGAGTTCAGACATTTTCTTGGATGTAGGGAGTCCTTGAAGGCTTTTGAGCAGGAAAGTGAAATGATGGAGGAGACTTCTTAGAAAGCTTAACATGACAGACATCTGCAAGGTGGTTCAGAGAAGGGAGAAAGGAGAGCCTACGAAGTCAAGCATAATAAATCTAAATATTAAATCATCTGGAGAGTTATAGTGACAGTAAGATACTTAGTTAGAGTGATGAATAGCTACCATTAACAGCATGCTCTCCATGCCAACTATGCTAACTACTGTTGTATACATTTCATAAGCATTCATTGATATTTGCAACAACACTTTGAGATGGATGTTATTAAATATCACTCTTCTCAAACAAGAAAACAGAGTCTCAGAGCAGTGAAGGAAATTGCCCGGTGTTATCTGGTTAGGAAGTGTCCAAGCTGGCATGCAAACTAGCTGGCTGCAAGGCCCTCCCCTTCAACCATGATCTGCACTGCCTTCCAGCAATGGATAGCCAAGTTGCTTGGTCCCTGGGCCTTTCACTGCCATATTAGTGAGGCTGGGACTCAGCCTGGGACCACTGACCATCTGCCTTGCTGTCTGTTACGTTTATACTAGAGGCCTGATGCATGAAATTCATGCCAGGGGCTCTGCGGGCCGAAGTAGCAGCCCTGGCTGCCGCCTCAGCCCTTGCAGCCCCGGCTTCATCTGGAAGTTCATCCAGAAGGTCACTTGGCCATCACGTCTAATTAGCATACTATCCTTTTATTATTATAGAGTAGAGGCCCAATGCACGAAGATTTGTGCAAAAATGGGCCTTCCTTCTCCTGGCTGCCGGCACTGCCTTCACTCCAGCCAGAGCCCCCTTTCTGCCTTCCCAGGTTTCCCAGAGGCCCGAAGTGGCTAGGATGGTGTGGAATGCTCCTGGCCGCCTGCATATGCAAGTTAATCCACCATCTTTGTTGGGTTAATTTGCATACTTACTCCTGATTGGCAGATGGATGTTGTGAAGGTATGGCTAATTTGCATCTTACTCTTTTATTAGTGTAGATACAGGCCTCTACCCCAGGTGGCATGCTTGCCCAGGTGTTGACTTCGAGACACTCCAAACACTTGCTGATGCCTTGCATCTGTCTCAGAGGATAACTGTGAGCCAATAAGGGAAAGATAAGGCACAAATACTATAAAATATACTCCTCATGACTGTTCATCACATTCTAGGAGAGAAGTAAGAAAATGCAGTTTTTTCTGCCCTGTTGCTTTCCATGTTAACAATGTTACTTGCCTGGCCTTCTTGGCCTTGGTTCAGTGGTTTGAGGATGCCTTTAATTTCAAAATGGGAGTTTTGAAACTCATCTGATGCCAAATTGTTTGGTGTTTTACTGGCATTCTTCAGTCACCAGCGGTTGCGGAAAATTTGTTATGAACTCAAATTGGCTACATGGTTTTCTCAAAGCTATTGTGAAAGATCCCCAAACATTTTGAGCCTGCAGATAATTCAGGCAAATAAAGTTTAGAAGAACAAAACCGAGAATAGATGCTTGCCATTTAAGTTTCTTCTAACACCATCTTTACAAATTAAAAATCTGATGCAGAATCAACCAGGCAGTGGTCTATTTTGATCATGTTTAAATTAAGGTAATTCCATATAGGCTGTATACAACAATTTACACACACACACACACACACACACACACACACACGTGCATATATATATATATATTTTTTTCTTTTTTTACTGTGAAACTTTTGCTTCATAGAAATAGCCATTAACTTAGATAACATTAATTTGGCTGAGACTCTAGATTAATATATTTACTATTTTTCAAAATACTACCTACTAATAAACACTACTGTCTTAAAGGAATTCTACTGTAGAAAAACAGACTGTACCTTAATTGTGGACCTAAACTATTTACAAGTGACTGTTATCATATCATATAATGGAGGAATTTAGAGACTTGATTCGATATCAATTTCAACAAACATTTACTGAGGACCTGAATATTACTTAATTCATAGGATGCAGTTTTACTGCCAGATTAGATTCTCTGTGCTGAATTATATCAAAAACATGTTGTTGACTGTTTGTGCAGAATGCCCTCTGGTCAGGCCTAACTACACTCTATTGCATCAGCAGATCAACCCATTGATTAGCTATTGAGTCTACTTTTAAGTTTAAACTTTGGCCAGGCAGTAATTAAAATGGATTTATTTTTGTCAACTAGCAGGATACAAAAGCAAGCAGACTTAGGACTATTGAGAAATCCTGAAAACCTTTTTGTTTAGAAAGCTCAACAAATGTACTGATTTCATAAGAGAAACATCTAAATCAGAACAGCTGCATGATAGAAGTTCTCTGATGGTCTCTCTTTAAATACATATTGATAAGCTTGCAGGTCTCTATAACATTGTGTTCTGAGAGAGGTAAGGTTAAGATTGTTAGAAAATTCATGAAAGTAGTATTACATTTTAAAAGTAATTCTTATATGATTTAGCATGGGTCCAACTTTAGTCAGAAATGGTATTAAAAAGAGAGAAAGTTCATCAAATTCTTGAGGGAAAGTTTGACATTTGGGTCACTCTCCCTAATAATACTGGGCTTGCAGAATTGATATCGATCGAGAACTAAGAATTCCATTTCTGCTTAGAAGCTTTAAAAATTGATTTCACAGAATCTACTTCTAAAAGATAACCTTCCCCAAACCCACATTTCTTATTAAACTTTACTTTATATTATTTTACTGTATTTTATTTAATATGTTGCCCACAGAAGTGAGGTTTTTTTCCCCTCCTATCTAAACAATAAAATTTCTTAAAAGAGGTTTTGGAGCAGATGACATGTTAAGTACAATCTATTTTTAAAAAAATTAATGTATATAATATACAAACATCTTGTAATAAAACATTCAGATGGCATTGTTTGAAAGAAGCCCTTTCCCCCCATTTCCCATACTGTCTCTGATTCTCATCCTCTCTCTAGGTTTCCACATGTCTGCACAGCTCTATTGGCACATATGGACAAATGGCTTTCAAGTACTCCCCCATTTCAATTCCCTTTAATCATAAGTTCATTTTGTTGGTAAAGCAGCAACAGATTTAATAGGACAAATAATGTGTATCTCCTTCAAACAGTCAGTAGCAGATTAAGTTACAAGAACGGATTAAATAAACAGATCTCATCAGGGAATCTCCTGTGTCTCTGGTCCACGGTTGGGTAATTGTTTGTTAGTGTCCAAGAAATGTAGGAGATGTGCCACACTCTGTCAGGGCCACTGAACAATTGGTCTCTGCCCACGTTACTACTGTTCTCATGATCAGAAAGAATACGGTGTTCGGAAGCATCCCAGAGGGTCACCGGAGACAGGTTTGGATGTCCTTCCACTCTGCCCTCTCTTTCCCTTCCTGCCTGTCTGGCCTTCTCTTTTGTTTATTTATTTTTAATGTATTTTTTATTGATTTTTTTACAGAGAGGAAGGGAGACGGACAGAGAGCCAGAAACATCGATGAGAGAGAAACATCAATCAGCTGCCTTCTGCACACCCCACACTGGGGATGTGCCCACAACCAAGGCACATGCCCTTGACCGGAATCGAACCTGGGACCCTTCAGTCCATAGGCTGACTATCCACTGAGCCAAACTGGTTTTGGCCTTCTCTTTTACTTTCATCCCTTTTGCTTTTCCTAAGTCTGTCAGGCACCCACACTTGCTATTGACTTTCAGGATAAGTCATACATATATTTTATAGGCAGAGTCATATTTGCTTAGTGAGTTACACCCAAATGCCGGCGAGCGCTGGCTTCCTGGCATTGTGGCCCAGTGCACTGTGGAGTCAGAGGGACGGGAGTTTGAATCCTGCACTCATTTGTTCTGTGGCCATAACACATCCCTTCAATTAGCTAACTCCAGGTTCCTCTTCCATAAAATGGGGCTAATAAGATCTGCCTCAGATGGCTGTTGTGAGGAAATAATGAAATAACGCATATAACATTTCCTAGCATATCTAAATAAGTGGGGGTTGTTATCACCTCATTGAATGAGTTAAACAAGTGCTCTTTACTTATAAAGCCATCCAGATAGTGGGATGCATGCAAGGCGGAAGGGCAGGAAGTGGCCGCCAGCTTTTCCCAGCACTGGTCTGACCCCAACTGTGACTACTTCATATCTCCCCTTTAAGGAGGATGCGGGGTACTGGCGGAACTCCAGAGAGGAGCCAAAATGTAATTAAGGCTTAAAGAAAACAAGGGCTAAGAGAAAGGCCAACAAGTTGTGGGTTCTTCAGATTTGAAAGATCGTTACAAAAAAGACATTGGGTGTTTCCCATCTCCATAAATAACAGGACAAGAGGAGAGAAGCTGACAGGGTACTCTAGAAGGTTCTGGGCTATGATCATTATTAATTAGCAGGCTTTCAAGGCTCTTGCTGGTCATTGTCGAGGAAACCATTAATGCCCAACTGTGGTTGTGCCCACTCATTCACCTTTACCTGCAAAGGAAGAACGAAGGTGCTTTTCACATACTAGCTTTTGGATTGTTTTGAAAACAAACCAGCCACTCTTGGAAATAGTTTTGTTGTTGACTACCTAAATTCAGTTATTAACAAACATCTAGTCTGAAGGTAGAGAAGCAAATTAGACAAGTTCAAGATCCTCTGAGACAAAGCTTTGCCCCTTGACGTTGGTTCTGGCCTAACACCGACTGAAATGCTCTTCGCAGCTACATTTATTCACCACATCTCAGAAGAATCCACTTTGGTTGTGACTTTTAGGAAGAGTCTTATAAACCCCAGTGGGGTGCCCATATTATGGATAGCAAGACTGCATGAAGGGTTCCCTGCCCCTCATCTATGCTCTTTGGGTGGAGAGAGGGAAGGTGGGGTCTTGGCAAGTCCTGTGAGAAGGAGTCTCAGCGCAGGATGTGGTGGTGTCCCAGCCAGAGGGAGAGGAGGACATTTGCTGCGGTAAATACATGGTCCGGCAGTGCTTCCTGCTTTCTTCCACTTTAGGTGGTTGGTGGCTGACTTCACCGTGGATGCCTCCTCTGTGATTAAGGAGGCCACACTTGGTAAGGATGTAAAAAACCCAGAATAGCTTCACTTACAGGATTTCTTTGCTCCTTTCCATCGGCCCTTCTTTTCGTGATCATTTCTGTTCTTAGTTTTCAGTTATACAGAACGATGTATTTTGGAATCTTTCCACATTAGAATGTGTGAACATCTGCATTTTAAAAAAATTCTTGGATATGGGTATATTGTCATTTATTTTTTTCTATTATTTAAAAATATTTGAGATTACTGATAATTGTGGATGTCAGAATAATTGTCACCTCTGGATTAGTTATTAATTGGAGGTGGCATGTGTAATGTTCTAGGGGCCTATACATGTCCTATGTTTGACTCTGGCTGCTGATTACATGGGTGTATACACATAAAAATTGTCTTTTTTTGTGCACTTTATATACTTTGTTGTATACAAATTTACCTCAATGAAAAATTTTAAAATGTGATTGAAGTCATTATACTTTAAAGATATTATAAAGTATTAAATTATATTTCTGAAGAAATAGGACAGGGATATATAAAAGAAGAGTTGAGAAGGAAGTGAGGTAACATTATTAAGTCCCTTCTATTTTATAAGCATATTTCATAATTTCTCATCATCAACCTCAACTTTGAGAAGCGACTATCCTTATTCCATTTTCGTAGATGACGCAACAGACTCAAAGGGTAAGGAAACTGCCCAAATTCACACACACTTGGTAAAGAGCAGTGTCAAAAAAGAAAAGAGAATCACCTTATTTGGGCAAGAGGAGAATATATCTCCTTCTAGACTTACATCTCATAAAACAATATGACATAATACATTGCAGAAATAACATTCCAAATATTGTTACTGAAATAGTCATGATTCACCTGGAACAAAACCCTTTTCCCTGTCAGATCACAGATTGGAACTTGCTTTGTGGATTTGCCATCATCGGAAAATCATGACGTAGCCAAGACAGATGACCTGAGGTTGGACTTAGCTCTCTTGTTCTTCAATGCACAGGTCATCCAAAAGAGCCATGCACATATGATGCAGATCCTAGCAGGGAACACACAGGTCCATACGTTTTCTTCATGCCCACTCTTCAAGCAACAAGGAATAAACATATTACTAACTTGGAGGGCATTTCTAAGGTGGTTCTGCTGTCCCATAACCCGGCTTCCTGTGGAAGAGCCCAATTAGCTGGGGGTAAAAATGCTGTGCATTTGTTCTTTTCCTCTTCTTTTGTAAGCCAATGAGTCTATGTTTATTTATTTTTATTTTTTAATTTTTATTTTTTAGAGCATTTGCAGGAATTTTCTTTCTTTCTTTTTTAAATATATTTTATTGATTTTTTTCACAGAGAGGAAGGAAGAGGGATAGAGAGTTAGAAACATTGATGAGAAAGAGACATCGATCAGTCGCCTCCTGCACACCCCCTACTGGGGATGTGCCCGCAACCAAGATACATGCCCTTGACTGGAATCGAACCTGGGACTGTTCAGTCCGCAGGCCGACGCTCTATCCACTGAGCCAAACTGGTTTCGGCAGAGTCTATGTTTATAAACTAAAGGACAGAAGGGCCCAAAGGCATTCCCAACTTCTTCCGAATTATAATTCCAAAACCAAATCAACCAAGGAAGCACGTGTCACTCATTGTATCCTCGATAGACTGACACCACATCTCTTACTTTAGGTTATATAGAAGTCACATTGACAGCGGGTGAAAGAAACTAATTTGTACAAAGATCTCCAGGCTTTTGTTCCCTCTTGTGTAAAATTAGGCCTCGTCAGTGGCTGATGCTCTAAGATTCCATTGTTTACAATTCTAGCCAATGTGCTTTGTAGGGTTTAAAAGTTGTCGGGTTCCCCATAGATAACATTTCAGAGTCGGCATTTTTTCCAATTATGGGAGCGAACAGATTATATGAGGAGTATGTGCTCTGGCTACATTCCTGTCATTACTAAAAGAGCGCAATTATCAATCTCTGAAGTATGGGTAAGTGGATTTGATGTAAACAACCTCATGCCAAGTGCTGAGATGTAATGAAAACATTATATAATTCAGTAATGAGAAGTGGAAAAATTATCAACAGGAGGAGAATGGGAAAAAAGGAGCATTTTTAATAGGGAGAAGGAGCTTTAAAAAAAGGCTCATGAATTAAATTGAGGGGAAATATGCACAAAAACGAATGCCAGTCTCTATAGCAAAAATGAGACAGAGGTTTATGCTTTTATACTTTTATATGAATATGCCTAAATTATCCTGGATCATCTTCTACCATCCACAAATTCCAAAATGAAGACAATCTTTGACATACATACGCATTTCTGAGGTTAAAAACCAAAGAATTTCCTACAAAAGCATGTAATTTTCACGTTTCCCCAAGACTGAAATGAAAAGAGTGTTTTCAGATGCTCACGTGGTTTAAGTTACCCTTTCATAACGTTTAAACATTTGCATCTTTGACCGTAGGAAATTTCTAAAAGCTTCTCCACCAGTACATCCTCACCGAACACATTTCCTTCCAGCATATAAAACAGAATAGCTTTATCAAACACCCTGAAAATTTAAACAGAGAGGATGTAAGTTGTTGCAAGAAATAACAGCGGGCTAGGAGACCAGTGGATTTGCCACTTGCCCTGTGGCATAAGCTTGGGCGATTCACTCAGCCAGTGAGCTTTACCTTCAACCTTATAGCCTGTCATTTCTTTGTAAATTTTCCCAGTTTCCATTGCTTACCAAAGTATCTGAGAATGTTAAAAAGAGATTCTTTTTTTTTTTTTTTAGTTCATGGACTTGGACGTCTTCAAATATTCAATATAAATACTCATTAATTTTGGCAAACACATACCAAATGTTCTTAATAAGAAGCTTAAAACAGATGTGATAGTAATGATTAGTAGGCAAAACAAGTCCTTGCCAAGCCAGCAGAAAAAATTCCTCCTTCTTCCACCCTCTCACGCACCATAATTGTGTATAACTCTATTGCAGCACTTACTTGGCTCTGACATATTCTTAGGCATCTTTCCAGTTAAAACATTAGCACCCTGAGGGCGGGCACTGTACTGTAACTCTGTAAAGATCTCGTAAAATGTGTATGTCCCTCAGTAAACTTTGCGGGTGAGTAAACAGCACAAAAATTTCCATTTGCTGCTCCCCCATTTAGCAACGTCAGCCTCCCTCTTTTCCCCTGTCTTTTGGAATATAAGTGTAATATTTGCCCATCACAAACAGCCTTGGGAGGCTGCATTGCATAATGGATGTCAAAACCGGCCTGGTTTAACTCCGTGCTCTCTCACTTATTAGGTCTCTGACCCTGGGAAAACTGTTTAACGCCTCTAATTCCTTCTCTGCAAAGTGAAGATAATAGGTTCTGCTTAAAACATGGACAGATGAAAAGAGATCATGTTTTTACAGAGGCAAAGAAGCAATGGTCAGACTGTCATGCTACAGCGGGAAGGCAGAGGAGATTGGGGGAGGGGCTTGTAAGAGATCAACCCAAGGACTTGTATGCATGTATGTAAGCATAGCCAATGGATATAGGACATTGGAAGGGGGAGACAGGTGAGGCCATGTCCTAGGGGGTGGGGAAGGCGGGGGGTAGGGGAGGTCAATAGGGAAAAAGAAAAGGAGACATATGTACTGCTATTTTTAATACTTTAAACAATAAAAATATATATATTTAAAAAAATAAAAGAGATCATGTTTTATTATTTATGTATTTATTTATTTGGGATTCCTTCCTAAGCTAGAGGCAATCTGACTCACATGAGAACCTTGGTTAGCTTCCTCCCTGCCTTTTTATGCCTGCGATCTTTGGGTACCACGCAAATTGCTAACTCTGGCTAGTCATCAACAATGGAGCAATTTTTTGTGATGTCATTGCTCTCTTCCTCTCTTCTCCATCCAATCTGATTATTCCCCTCTCTGCACCGTCTGGAAGGAGATCGTGTTTTAAAGACTTTAGCCAGGTGCCCCGTGTAACATTGGATAAGTGGCAGCTCTAACTGTTATTATTTCCTCAAAGGTGCAGGTATACCCAAAAAAGCAAAACCAAACCAAATGATGCCATGCATGAGCTATTTCTTGCTTTTCCCTCTAGTGGACACATCGACTTCTGAATTGGAGGCAGCCGAAACGAACTGTTCATAGAGATGAGGCCCGAGACTCAACAAAACCTAGCTGGAACACGCCTCTGCTGATAAAAATTAGGTTTGCATATTTTCAAAGCTGCCAGAGGTGCTCAGAGTATTGAAACAGTGGGAGAACAGGGTTGGGCTAGATCGTGGTAACCGTAAGGATATTTTACTAGGGTAAAACATAACTTGAGGCCATCGCTGGCCTAAAGCACCAACCGCAGCATACAATTCCAGGGAATAAACTACAGCGATCTTTGTTCATTCCCAGCCAGCAACCAACCCTTCGGAATGAAAACCTGTTTTGCCCTAGGTTTGCACCGGAGTTGCCTTACTGTACATGCTTAAGCACACGTGCTTGAGTTTATTTACCATATAACTAGTGGAGTCATAAAAACGGGTAAGCATCTTGTGGGCCGGATCACTAAATGTCTACTAGGCTTCCGCACTGGCCGGCTCAGAGAAACGCAGCGTCACCCACATGAATCCAGTGATGTACATGAATCCAGTGATGTACATGAGTCCAGTGATGTACATGAGTCCAGTGATGTACATGAATCCAGTGATGTACATGAATCCAGTGATGTACATGAGTCCAGTGATGTACATGAATCCAGTGATGTACATGAATCCAGTGATGTACATGAGTCCAGTGATGTACATGAATCCAGTGATGTACATGAGTCCAGTGATGTACATGAACCCAGTGATGTACATGAGTCCAGTGATGTACATGAGTCCAGTGATGTACATGAATCCAGTGATACAGACAGCCAGTGCACTTCTAAAACCTCTGGAGCTGGCACCACTTCTGCACATAGTATTTTCACATTGGGTCACAGGTACCCGCCACGGAAAGGGAGGATTTAAAAAATGATGAGCAAACCGTAGCCTTCAGGAGGCCAAATGAATGACCTTCCGTGGGAGAAAAGACACGCTTCTTCCCCTTCCTTCACAGGAAGCCAGATGCTGATTCATTTCTTTTGTTCGGGACTCCGCAGGAACACAGTGCTTTCTCATTTGATGGAGGCTCGTTACCGCACAGGGACCGCGCTGTCCCGTCCCACAGGCTGCAGTGCTTTTCTGGGCTGCAGGCTAGCCGAGCGCCGTGGCACTGAGCCGCTCTGCACGTTTGACACGGCCAAGAGCTGTATGTTTCAGTAGCTGTTGTGTCCTTTGGGGAGGCATTAGAAGCGGCCGTCGGATTTGGCCTGCGAGCAGAGTCCTTTGCCCTGGGCTGGACCTTCACACAGTCTGTAAGCGATGGCGAGGGACCGCACTGCCCACTTCTGAGGCCAAAGCCATCCTCAAACCAGTTGGGCGCGCGGAGGGCCATTTGGTGCTTTGGTCAAAGGCAACCTGTAATTGTCAAATTCCTCTTGCATTTCATCGTTCACATAGACCCGAATAATGTTCCCTTGTGTTTTTTTGCTTTTTGCTTTTGCAGGTTATGTGGTATGTGGTGATTCTTGCTGTTGTTTTAAAGCTGTAGACAGTTAAGTAAACATCTTAGGGGAGTAGCTAGGATCTAAAGCTAGGAACGCTTCATAATGTTTTTCTATGAAAAGAGAGACATGGGCTGTAGGCTAGCCGATGCTCCGTGGCTGAGCATCGACCGATGAACCAGAGGTCATGGTTCAATTCCTAGTCAGGATACATGCCTGGGCTTGGGCTCTATCTCCAGTGGGGGGCGTGCAGGAGGCAGCCATCAATGGCTGATTCTCCCTCATCATTGATGTTTCCAGCTCTCTCTTCCTCTCCCTTCCTCTCTGAAATCAATAAAAAGATATTAAAAAAAAAAAAGATTTTTCAGAAGTCTTCTGCCCTGCCCTGCACACCTGTCACTTGTTATCACTATGGACTTTTGCCCCAGGAGACAGAGTCTCTACATAAAAGATGTGTAATCCTTGCTTCCAAGAATTACCTGGGTGCAGACGTGTCATACTCACCTCCCAGGTGGACAGGCCTGGTGGCTGCGGTGTGACCAGAGACTTGCCCAGGGTGGGGTCGGGAAGGAGGGTGAGAGCAGGAGTCCTCTGCAGCAAGCACAGCTGTGTAACAGGCCTTTGAGCCAACAGCAAAGCTGCGTCCGGCCTATTGGAGCCTCCTCATTCTCCTTTAGCAACCGGACGCGACCCGCTGCAACTACTTCCAAAAACTTCCCTCCCTTCTGCTTAGATTGGGGGTGGGATGAGGACCAGAGAAGGAGAGGTCTACAGAAGAAGTATCTGTTCCTCCAGCCATTTCCTGATGATAAACTCAAGCATTTGACTAAGTGCTCTTTATGGGTCCGGGCACTGCGCTCAATGTTTTATGTGCATCCACTCTCTTAATTCGTACAATAACCATCAAGTGGATCAATTTCTCAACCTCCATTTAACCGTTGAGGACACGGAGCCCTCGGAGAGGTTAAGAAACTTGTCCAAGGTCACGCCGTAAGAGGCAAAGGTGGGACTTGATTCTGATGTGATGCCAAGGCTGTGCTCTTAACCACTGTGCTCTGCTGCCTCCCCGTGTTAACATCTTTTCTCTTCTCTCCCCAGCACGGGGGAGGAGAACAGGAGATAAGAAACCTGCTAGATGCTTAGAGGCACTCCGGTATGCATTTGCCATTACATTAATACTATATTATTATGGAATGGTATCTTACATTGTAATGCTTGTATGAAACAACTAGGAAACTTACAGAGGCTCCAGCAAACACAATTCAAGCTGTTTGGCCTCTAAAATATGATTATAATGATCTCGTTCTGTCTGTCTGTCTGTCTGTCTGTGTGTCTCTGGTTTTCTGAAGCGATCTTTTGTTTTGCATGAATAGTTGTTATTGAGCAGCACCAGCTGCAGGAAAACAATTCATGACATTACCCTCCCCTCCCCCCTTTCTTTCCCACAACCTCCGGTCCTGGCATGTGCTATTATTTTGAATGAATGTGATGGACAGGGACGGGAGGCTCTCACGTTTATTTCTCGTATAAAATTTATTGAAAGCCAAAGCTTCTCCAAGAGAGGCCCCAGCATTGCACCTGGTCCAGGGGAGAAAAGGGCTGCCGATACAATTTGGTTGGAAGATGAAGAGGCAGGAGGAGAGGAGGACTTTTGGGAATTTTGAGCACTCTCTTCTATTTCTGGCACCCTGAGGGATAGTTACATCTCAAAGCACAAATTAGAATACGGAGAATGTCTCAGATTATATAATGGCCTTTGTTAGACACGCCAGCGCTAGGGTTGGTCTAATTTACTTTGCCTACTCATTTCTGAAAATTGCCTCTGGGATGCGGGATCTGTCCTTAAATTAGCCTTTCCTTTATTCCAGATTTCGTGTGAGAGAGAATGCCCAGAGAACCAAATCTGTGTGTCTTCTCCAGATCTTCAATAAAGCTATGAAGCTGTCTGTTATATTTCAGGTTCTCAGCTTCCTGTTTGTAATCCATTTTCAAGGGCCGGAATTATTGGCAGCACAAATGAAGGGCTTTAAAGGACCAAAACACACCACCATCCCCATTAGAATAAAACAGTATCCCTTGGTGTCCATAATGGTAGCTCTAGCACAGGCGTGGCTCATATGCTGGCCTTTCAGCGCCATGTCTAGGTGTGAGGACAGCTGTTTACTACCGTTACCTGGATGTCTTACATGTTTACACATTTCAGAAGACATATGCTCTTCCTTTGTTGCTGTTCAGCTCTGTTGCTATAGTATTTTTAAAAAAATATACACTTCTATTGATGTCAGAGAGAGAAAGGGAGAGGGAGAGAGAGGGAGAGAGGAGCAGCAGGGAAGAGAGAGAGAGAGAGAGAGAGAGAGAGAGAGATCAATGATGAGAGAGAATCATTGATCAGCTGCCTCCTGCATGTTTCCTACTGGGAATTGTGCCCAAAACCTAGACATGTGCCCTGACCAGGAATTGAACTGTGATCTCCTGGTTCATAGGTCAATGTTCAATCACCGAGCCATGCCAGCCGGGCATATTATCTTTTTCATTGCTGTGTCATGAGAGCACGCTCAGGCTACCCTACTTCAGATGTCTGATAAGAATGTGGAGAAGAGCCAAGACCAGTTAAACCACCTGACAGCCAGTCAATTCCCGAACACGTGAGAAGGCTCAGTTAAGGTCAGCTGAAGGGCCTCTCCAACGCACACTCTAGCTGTAGACAGGAGAGCCACCTTGCTGGCCTATAGACTCACGAGCAATTACAAATGCTGTTGTTTTAAACCTCAGAGTTAAGGGATGTTCTGTTAGGCAGCCTCATTGTGTCAGCAGATGACTGATACAGGCACTAATGGTTCTTCCCAACATGGTGTGTCTGTTTCTTTTTAAAAATATATATATCTTATTGATTTTTTACAGAGAGGAAGGGAGAGGGAGAGAGACTCAAAAACATCCATGAGAGAGAAACATCAATCAGCTGCCTCCTGCGCACCCGCTACTGGGAATGTGCCCACAACCAAGGTACGTGCCCTTGACTGGAATCTAACCCGGGACCCTTGAGTCTGCAGGCCGACGCTCTATCCACGGAGCCAAAGAGGTTAGGGCCTGTCTACCTCTTTAGCTTCATGTCCCACTACCCCAAAAGCACTTTAACCTAGCTGGTGAGGCTCAGGGGTTGAGCATTGACTTATGAACCAGAAGGTCATGGTTTGGTTCCCAGTCAGGGCACATGTCCAGGTTACTGGGTTAATTTGCCAGTAGGGAATGTGCAGGAGGCAGCCAATCAATAATGCTCTCTCATCATTGATGTTTCTATCTTCCTCTCTGAAATCAATAAAAAATATATTTTTTAAAAAGCACTTTACACTTCAGGCACTTTACTTGAATTTCTGAAATTGGGCCTGGTGTCTCATGTCTTTTGATTTGTGATTCTCTATTTCTGAAACGCACTTTGTGATCCCATCTGCCTGGACAACAATCCTTCCTCCCAGGCTCAGTTTAGGCGTTACTCCTCGGAAAGTTATCCTGATACCCCAGGCTGGGTTAAAGGTTCCTGCCACGTGCACACACATGGTTACAACTTATTTAGCTAGATGTCCTCTCTTTTCCCCCACAAGCAGAAGCTCCCCAAGGCAGATACTTATATGCTCTATATTCTGAATATAATGTTTGGCACAAAATAGAATTTCTACACTTGGAAGCTTATTTCCAAGTTTGGCACAACATAGAATTTCAAACTTGGAAGCTTATTAAAACATTTATTTACCCTAGTGTAACAGAGTGCTAAGCCTCGTAAAGGAGAAATTTCTAAGAGCACAGGGAAAGTTTCATAGAAAATGCAGACACTGAAATGCTTTTTTTCTGTTTAATGGTAGAGAGGGTTTGGGAGGTGGAGAATATTTCGGGCAGAAGGAACAGCTATGAACAATGGCAAAGTGGTACTTTGATGGTTAAAATGTCCAGTATTATTGGACAGGGATTATTGGGAGGGATTCATGATTTCACACAGCCCATTTTTGGGCTATGCTCATAGACATAAAATATCACAGTACGTGATCAGCCACTTGACATGGTATGACATTGTTATTTCTTTCTTTTTAGAAAAATATATTTTATTGGTTGTTTACAGAGAGGAAGGGAGAGGGATAGAAAGATAGAATCATCAATCAGCTCCTCCTGCATACCCCCTACTGGGGATGGGCCCGCAACCAAGGTACATGCCCTTGACTGGAATCAAACTCGGGACCCTTCCGTTCCCAGGTCGATGCTCTATCCACTGAGCCAAACCAGCTAGGGTGGCATTGTTATTTCTCAAACTTCTTATCTTAGAGATAAATGCCATCCCTGCATTAACAAAAACGAAATGTTAGTATATTAGTCTCATTAACAACCCACTTGTTTATATGATTAAGAAATGTCTAACTGCTAAGAGGTTAAAAAAAAACACCCTCAAAGCACCTGGTTTTCTAAAGCGTGGGAAATGAAGCTGATGCCAATTAGCAAATGCTTATTAATCCATTAATAACCAGTTTTGCCATGTCTCCAAAATTTGGGGGTAATTGGAATAGATAATAATTTTGGTGTAATGTAGATACAACTTCATATGCTGTTTAAACTGATTACCCCTTTATTTGGCTTTAGTACTTTGCAAAATATTTTCACAGGTAGTTTAAAAACTAGACCCATAACTGTGTATATAAATAGGTACTTGCTCATATAATTAAGCCTGAAGAAAATACATACCCATGAAAATATTTATACTAAAATGTATAGATAAGTTAAACATTTATTTGTCAACATTCTCTTCAAGGTGGTTAATGCTTTTATGATATAACAAGAATATCAAGAATTGATGTTCGAACCAGGGTTTACTATAAAGAACAATCGACGTGCGGTTTCTCATTGCTGTTGTTGGTTTGGTTTAAAGTAGTTCCAATACTCTGAATCTGCTTTTGCAAAATATTCCATTAAAATATTTGAGCAACCTATTCTTTTTTCACTGGGGATGCCAAGATAGGCATGAAAAGAGACCAAGGGCAAACAAGGCTAATGCGGGTGGGTGGACATTCTCTCTAGTTGCTTTCATGTCATTTGGCAGGAAGTGAACTGGCCATCCCCCGCCCTGCCCCTCGCCTCCTTTCCTTTTGCCCTCACACAGACGGTTGTTGACGTTCTCCAAGGACATGCCAGGGAGTTGAGGGGTTCCTCTGAAGAAGGGCTGCTTTGATCTCTGCTGGACCTACACGTGACCCTGATCTCTTGGGTCATTTCTGTCTTTTTTGGGGGAAGATCGTGTCTCTTGTTCCTGATGGTGTCTGGACAAAGGAAAAACACCATCCCTGCACTCCTGGCTGTGGGGTGATGGGCCTCAAATACGAGTTTAGATGCCAACACACCCTATTGAAGAGGGAGCATTACAAGTCCGAATGTTGGTTTGGGCAACTGAGAAAGAAAGCATTTTTCTTTTGAACCCTTGGTGCTTTACAAAACACCTTCAGGGGAAGGTCTGTAACACTGAAGCCCAATGAAGAACATAGGAAAGTTTGGTTTCTTTGATGAAGAAAAACCTTGATGTATACAACGGATAATACAAGTAACTGTTGTATTCTTAAATGATGTTACTTTATTTCATATATTGAGATAAAACAAGATGTAAGCAAAAATAGGAGAGAGGGGAAAACAATAGTTTTTTTCCATTACTGTCTAGAGATACCAAGATATGGAAATTATTCTTGAAATATCTGTAACTCTTAATAACAGTTCCTAGAAAATCTACTTTAAAAATTGCACACAAAGCTAAAGAAGAGAGGAATTTCACTTTTCGAGGAATTCTCAGGGGCAGACATCTTAATGGGGTATCACTTAGGTGTCAAAGAGAAAATAGATGTTTTACTCAAATTGGGCTGTCCTGCTCCTGTTCTCTATAATTCTTTCTAAGAGCTGATACTGGAACTAAGGGAGGGCTCCCCATGTTCTTTTTCTGATGGTTCCCAGGTCAAATCTCCGTTTTCTCCAGCTCCTTTTGGACCTTGTCCCAACTGCAAACAACTGAGGGTATGAATCCCTTTTTCTTCATTCCCGAGTGTAGGAAGGTAAGACAATTACAAACCACACATTTCTACCCTCTGGCAGAATATGACTAATAGTAAAATAAATCCTATGATTTAGTTTTAGACTTCAAGATCTGATAGCTTTGGGGCCTTCATTCTTGATATTTTGAATTTATTATGTATACCTATATATGTATATATGCATTCATACATATCGATTTAAGTCCACATCTCCCCTTAAATACTTTAGTGAATCTTATAATCCCGAGATAAAGCCCAAGCTCTTAGCATGCCCAGGATCTCCTACCCTCATTCTCTGTCTGGTTGACCCTTCTTCTCTGTATGGGATCAGCTCAGCATGCATCATTTACAGGAAATGTCTCAGTATCCAGAAAGTGTTCAGGTGTCTCATCTCTGCTCCTTATCACTTAGCGTATTATAAAAAAGTAATTCACTGATGGATTGGTTCAGCAAATATTTATTGAGCACTTCCTCTTATTAGCCTAGCACTATAAGCTCCATAAGGTCAAGATTGTTTGTCATAAAACAGACTTTAATAAACATTTGTTCAACTAAAAAGGATATATATTATTTTTAGTTTTAGGAATTGGTTATTCACGAATGAAATTGCCAATAGAGAGGCAATGTGATGTGGTAAAAAAAAAAAAAAATACCGCACTGGAGTTATAAGCAGAATAGTGATTGGTGGTGACGAAGAGCCTAAATTTCGGAGTCAAACTACCTTTATTTAAATCCTGACACTTCTGCTTGCTGGCTTTGTGACATCAGGGCAACCATCCAGTCTCTTGTGTCTCACATGTGAGATGGGAGTTGTAATACCTGGTCCACCAGGTACTGAGAGTGGTAAGCGAGGAAAGTACAATCAAATGAGGAAGAAGTACTTGTTCTTTATTTAATTTATTTATTCCGATGATTGGTTTTCTCAATTTCACCCTTGATGGTGCTGCTCAAGCTTTAATGTATATACAAATCACTTGGTCATCCTGTTAAATGTGGTTTCTGATTCAGTAGGTCTATGGGGCCCGAGAGTCTGCATTTCTAACAAGCTCTCAGGGTATGCTGTTGCCCTGGTCCACATACCACACTTTGGTCTAGTCTAGAGCAGTGGTTCTCAAACTTGATTGTGCACCAAAATCTCCTGGAAGGCCTGTGAAACATGATTGTTGGGCCCCAGTTTTTGCATTAGTAGGTCTTGGATGGGGCCTGATAATTTACATTTCTCCCATCCAAGTACTAACCAGGCCTGACCCTGCTTAGCTTCCGAGATCAGACGAGATCGGGAGCATTTAGGGTGGTATGGCCGTAGACTATTTGCATTTCTAACCAGTTTGTAGGTGATGCTAATGCTGCTAATTTGAGAACTCCATACTTTGGAGAACCACTGATTCAGAAAACAGGAGATTGTTTTACTTGGAGAGTAATTTACTTTTCTATTACAGAAAACAAGGATTGGATTCTTAAGACTTAGGTTCTGACTCTTAGATTTTAGTTCTGGCACCTAAACACATTTAACATTTTATAAAAAAATAATAAGCACTAATCTGTCCTTTATGGCTTTGTATTTTCAAAGTCCTGCCACAGATATAGCAGTAATAATCTATACCTGAACTGGGACCCCTGACAAGGATTGCTCTTCTCTTCGAATCAATGAGATTTTGGCTCATGATCAGATGTTCTCTCTTTCACATGAAGTAGCAAAAGAGAGGACACTATTTTAGTAAGGTTCTTATTAGGCATTGTGAACATTGGCTCATGTTTTGATAGCCTTTACCATAATATATAAGTACACTAGGATAATGGATCCTCTTCCTGGACTTACTGGAAGAGTTGGTATATTTTGAGGATGGGCATGGATTATATTCACAGAAAACCATTAAAAAAGAGGGGGAGTGGCCAAATCTGCCTCTAACTAAAGCAAAATTAGAAATATGCAATATCAAAATCTATTAAACTGAATCATCCTATCTTTGCTAGTCCTTTAACTCTTTGGAGAGAAGAGATTTTGCTTGCACATTTTAGATAAATTGTCTTTCCATATGGTGAGTCTGATACTATTAGGATAAGCAACACCTTCAGTTCAAAGAAGAAAAATAAAATGGCCATGAAACAAAATCATGCTTCATTATGCTAAAAATGGACCAACTGTGTACATTTTACAGTTACTATTCCTTCTTCTATATAGGAGTGTGCTATATTCTGGGAGTGAGATCAAGAGTGGTTCTTGTCCCTAAGATGTTTATAATCTAAGATTTGAGGATATGTTTTCATTGATATTTTTAGAGAGAGAAGAAGGGGGGGTAAGAGAAAGAGAAACTTCAATGTGAATGAGAAACATGGATTGGTTGTCCTGTACACGCCCTGACTTGGGATCAAACCTACAACCTAGGTTTGTACTCTGACAGGGAATCGAACCTGTAGCCTTTTGGTGTATTAGTTTTTACAATTGGCATAGCCTATATAATAAAAGCCTAATATGCGAAGGGTCCGGTCATCTATTCAACCAATCAAAGTGTAATATGCTAATGATATTCTAAGACTGCTCAACTGCTCACTATGATGTGCACTGACCACCAGAGGGCAGACTCTATGACCAGTAGGTTAGCTTGCTGCTGGGGTCCGGGCAGATCGGGACTAAGACAGGCCATACATGCCCTAGAGCCCTCCCGCAGTCTCTCCCCAGCTGGCCAACCTCCTGTGTCCCTCCCTGGCCCTTGTCGTGCAGGTCCCTTGGCCTGGCCTGTACCCTCTCACAATCCGGGACTCCTTGGGGGATGTCAGAGAGTTGGTTTTGGCCTGATCCCACAGGCCAGGTCAAGGGACCCCACTGGTGCACGGATTCATGCACAGGGCCTCTAGTATAACATCCTTTCAGATGTTAACTGAAACAGCAAAAAGTGTATATTTTTATTTAAATGTACTTTTCTCCCCTATTTCTTCCAAGGATCACGTGAGAGACTATATAATTCAGAAGAGATATTTTTACAGTGAAAAAAACAAAAAAACCCTCACATTTAAATCAATGCAAATCTCTTTCTGACATCTAAGCTGTATCTAGGACACATCTGTACATTTGAAAACATCCAAATTGGACTTTTCCAGTTTTAGCAGAACATTTAGTAAATAAATATACAAGGGATATATATATTGCAACAGCATTTCAGTGGGACCTACTAGTATATCCCCATAGCCTTTATTTCTTGCACCATCTCAGACTTGTTGATGGGGGAAGCTGATATTCAAAGGGTGTGGTTTTTGAGGTTGCCACATGGCCTTGTCATGACTTAAAATATCTCTCTCTGGCAGCCAGATGGCCTGGGGAAGCACCAAACACAAGATTCACTGACCTCAGAACTGGATGCTGTAGGACTGGAGGCTCTTTCATGGTATCTCATCTTGTTTCTAAATATCTGGAACATTTAAGCCTTCAACTAGGATCTTGCTCCTCTTTTCCTCTTCCCTTTAGTAAAAGTAGGGGTAAGAATTAATTTTGGCAAAGAAAGTGAATGCTGATCTTTCATGGTTCCCCCGAGAACAACTAATCTTTAACTACTTTCCAGCGGAAAGCCTCCCTTCTTCAGCCCAAATCCCTTGGAAATTGGTGAATAAGAGCTGCGGGGGACCTATTCTGGAAGTCTACAAATAGACAACAACCTCAGATATCCTCTTCAGGTTCAATTCTCCATTTATGTAGATGCATAAAAATGCAACTTACTTTTAGATATTCAATGATGATGTCTTGAAAAACTAGAGAAATAGTCATTTTGAAGGAAAAGGGCAAAGAACAGTATTTAGAAAGGGAAATTATTTTTTTCTTTTTATAGAATGGAAAAGTGAGGTAAATTGGTTTGGAAAGGGAAAAATAAATGTATTATGGGAAGATTTTTTTCATCAAAGATTTATTGAATACATAGTATGTGCCAGAGACAGCTCTAGGCTCTAGATATGTAATAGTCAGTATAACGGGTAGACATGTTCTTTGGCCTCATGGACTTCCCACTCTACTGGAAGGTACATGGCAGAAGTCCTACCCTAGTGTGTGTGTATGTCAAGAGGGATCAGAGATTTCTCTGAAGGAGTGATGTTTAAGCCAAGAACGGAAAATGGACAAGTCCCCAATTTAGTTTGGTTTCATTTTCAATGGTCCTGTTACAAAAACAGAACAAAAGTTCAGTTTAAGTATTTTATTTTTCTATGCTTCTCTGGTTACCCGTCAGAGAGAAAATTCTGATTTCAACAGAAAATAATTGGATTGCTACCTCTTTCTCAACCTCTTACATAGATATTTATGTCTCATAGCTCACAATATTATGATTAATTGGTTTATATGTCTGTCATTCCCTCTAGATTGTGAATTTCTTCATGTTAGGGATTATATCATAGTGGTTTCTGTTCTGGCACATTACAGCTCTCTGATGAATCAACAATAAAATCAAGATAGATGAATAAAAGAAACATGCTTTTCTTTAAAACATCATTTTGCATTAAGAAAAGTCTTATATCAAAATATATCTCCTTATAGCCAGTTTATCCATTTATTCAGCAGCTATTGTGTGCAGGCCCTGTGTTTGTCATGGGGATGTCATAGTGACCAAAATGCACATGACACTGGTTCTTGTGGAGTGTGCAGTCTGATGGAGGAAGATGGTCTTTATAAAAATGAACACTCAAGTATCTAATTTCTAACTCTATCAAAAGAGACACTGTAGGTAAAAATATTGAATAAAAGATTTTAGCTGAACATGGCAGGAAATTTTGAAATTTTATCAAATTTTTGGATGCCTATAAGAATTGTAACTCATATTTTCTCTCCACCTTCCCTTCTATCCTCCTGCAATAATTAAGTTTTTAAACTCAAGATTCATAATTTCTTTAGGCAAAAGCACATGCATTAATATTTACTATATATATATATATTTAAAATATATTTTATTGATTTTTTACAGAGAGGAATAGAGAGTCAGAAACATTGATGAGAGAGAGACATTGATCAGCTGCCTCCTGCACATCCTTCACTGGGGATGTGCCCGCAACCAAGGTACATGCCCTTGACTGGAACTGAACCTGGGACCCTTCAGTCCGAGGCCGACGCTCTATCCACTGAGTCAAACCAGTTTCAGCACTATAGATATTTTAGCTGTTTGGCTTGGCTCAACTGCTTATGGAAAAACACTTATTTTTGTAAACACCAGTCTGATTTATTTCCCAATGGTCTTGATATTTAGTGAGTCAGAACCTTAGTTTGCATGAAAGTTTTTGAATTCTAAAAAATTGCTGACATCTATGATCAGTGGTGTATACTCTTACACATTAAGAATATGAAAAGATAAATAAATATAGGAAGGAGAAAATAAGAGCAACAGTCACTTGGACTGCTCTCCAAATGTCAGGAAGACTACTCATGAAATAATTACACACAGAAAAATGGATTTTTTTTTCTGGCTTCAGATCTAAGAAAATAACTTAGATTCATTTTTCAGTTATTAGAAGGTGAACAGTGGTGGAGCAAGCTGATGTGTTTTATATAATAGGACAACACACTTTTTTAGTTGATGTTTCATAGTTCCCTTTGCAATGTGTAGGTATACATTAGAGGCATGCGGCCTACAGCTCATGAGTTTGACATACTTGCATTAGAAGAAACCTCTCAGCATTTTTTTCTTTCTAGTCTTCTCTTGTTTACCTTTTTTTCCTTTCCTTTATGCATATATTCTTTTCCCTGAATGATATCATCTGAACCTCTGGGCTGTTTTGCTAATATTAATGACATATGCTATTGATGATAAAAAAATTATGGAGCTGAATGGGCATATGAATGGTCTAATAATACTGAAGAATGCTTTTCACAGATATTTCATTTCTTAGATCAAGAACACTGCTAATATATTGAAAAGGAAAAGCTTATTTGCAATTGTTGGTGAATATTGTGCTATTCTTGATGAAAATCTTTAGTTCTAGTCTGGTGTTCAATTGCTTACCGCTTTAATAAAAATATGAGAGCTGAGTTGATAAGAATAAAGATAGCAAGTTAAGAAAGATAGAATAAAAGAATGAAAAAAAATGAAAATATGAACCACTACTGACAGCCTCACCACTAAGGCAGGCCAATTCCCAAAATCAATTTTCCCTGTGTTCTCCTTTTCAGATAACAGCCAAATAAGAATGGTGGGGTTTAATCACAAGGAACAACAACAGCCTGTAATTATTGGAATCGAGAGTCTAGGAGAAGCAAAGAGTAGAATGGTGGTTACCAGAGGGAAGGAGGTGGGGGAAGCGGAGAGATGCTGGTCAAAGTGTATAAGTTGCAGTTATGTAGGGTCACTAACCCTAGAGACCTAAATCACAGGATGATGAGTATAGTTGATAATACTATATTGAGTATTGAAAATTTGCTCAGAGAGAGTAGCTTTCAGGCGCTCTTACCACACATGCACAAAAGGTAACTGTGAAACATTAGTCAGCTTGACTATAGTAATCACTTCACTATTCTCTGTATATCAAAGCATCATGCTGTATACCTTAAATACACAATTTTTATTAAAAAGTGAATTCTATGTAGGATCCCCTAAATCATGCGGTTTCAACAGGGAGATAATTGTCCCCAAGGAGGAGACAATTGGTGTGTGTGTGTGTGTGTGTGTGTGTATAATACTACTTTCTTAATGTATAAAGTATAGATGTACAGTATATAAACAGATATACAACATACCTATTATACTAACATTTCATGGTCAGGGAGAGATTAGAAAAAAGGCTCCTTAGGGGGAAGGCAATAATGAAAACAAATGATTGAGAAACATTGCTCGTCATGGTGTCTTTGTTCGGCACAGAGGAGATAATTTACTTTTGGGTGAAGCTTCTTAATCTTAAAGAATTTGGTATTTACGTTATAGCTTCAATTAGGAAATGACTATGATGGGATAAAGCCAAAATGGCTAACAAATGATGAGAGTCTGAGGCAAATTGACAGGCTTCTTTCTCAGTAGCTTTACCTTAAATCAATAAACCTGGGTCAAAACTGACTCTTCATATTGCCAATAAAGAAGTAATAGGAGGTAAATCCTGCTTTGCTTATTTTCAGAATATCACTGACAGATTTTTATTTTCAGAACCAATAGTTTTCATGTGTACATGTACTGTACACACTCTCTTACCTGACCTCCCATTAACAAACATGGCAGATTAACAGAGGTTCTCCATGTCCTCTGTAATGAATCCTGGCTGAGGTCCATGGCACTTTGAACACTCCACACTAGTAGGCTACATATGCTTCTCTTCTTCCCAGTTGATTCATATGCTTACAAAGAGTCGTCTTGGTTTATTCCCAACCTGTTAAGTATAGTACTCTTGCATTTGTTACTACACTTTGTTATTAGTTAGTGAAATCGCAGGGAGGCTGAATGCAAAAAGAAAGAGGATTGTTTTTACAAAACCAAAGTTAAATGCTTCAAAAACTGTCAATAAGGAGAATCACAACTTTAAACTGAGAACTAAGTGGGCGTATGATTGACCCTAGCTATGTTCAAGTACAGGTAAAAAGCTGTAGAGCTTTGGAGTTAGCCAGGCTTGGGATTTGCAAGAGGAACATGATGGAGAAGGTCCAGGGAGTTAAAGGTGTAGAATGAATAAAAAACAGTAAGTTGGATGAAGCAGAGGATCACATCAGTGATTTGGAAGACAAAGTAGCAGAAAACATCCCATCAGAGCAGCAAAAAGAAAAAAAAAAGTTTAAAATGAGGATAGGCCTTGGCTGGTGCTGCTCAGTGGTTAAGGTGTTGGCCTGCTCATTGAAAGGTTGCAGATTTGATCCCCAGTCCTGGTCAGGGCTCCTGAGGGAGGCAACCAATCTATGTCTCTCTCTCTCTCTCACATGGATGTTTCTCACTCTCTATTTCTTTCTCCCTCTTCTTCCTTTCCCCTCTCTCTAAAAACTCAATGGGAAAAACAACCTTGGGTGAGAATCAACAAAACAAAACAACAAACAAACAAACTAACTAACAAACAAACAACCAAGGATAGTTTAAGGGAACTTTGGGACAACATGAAACATAAAATCTGCATCATAGGGCTACCAGAAGAGAGAGAGTAAGGGACTGAGACCATATGTGAAGAAATAATGGTTGAAAATATCCCTACTGATTTATTTCATGGAACTAGAACAAATATTCTAAAAATTTATATGGACACCATGGAATACTAGTCAGCCATAAAAATGAGGAAACATTACCTTTTACTACACCATGAATGGACCTGGAGAGTATCAAGAGAAGGGAAATAAGCCAGTCAGAGAAAGACAAGTACCATATGATTTCACTTATATATGGAAGCTAATGAACAAAATAAACTAATGAACAAAATAGAAACAAACTCATATATACAGAGGACAGAGTGACAGCTGTCAGCGGGGAGAGAGTTTGGGGGGCTAGGTGAAAAAGGTGAAGGGATTAAGAAAAACAAATGAACTCATAGACACAGACAGCAGTAAGGTGATTATCAGAGGGAAAGGATGTGGCAGAAGGTAGAAGAAGGTAAAAAGGACACACATTGTGATGGAAGAAACTTGAATTGAGGGGTGAACATGCTATACAATATACTGATGATGTATTATAGAATTGTACACCTGAAACCTGTATAATTTTATTAACCAGCGACAGCCCAATAATTTTAATAAAAACCCAGCCATTTAAAATATTAAATATTCTCCTCCCTCCCCAAAAAGCCTCCAGTGGGGGAAAGATTGAAATCACCAAGAATTTACCCCAAGAGAAAGGTTGGAGGAAGAGTCAACGGTTCAGGGAATAAAGAGTGAAATGAGATTCGGTAGGTGACAAGTATTGAAGGTGCTCAGAGGACAGAGAACGTTGTGAGCTGGCACCTCTGGGAAAAGCGCTCTGGAAGAATGGGGTTGGGTCAGGGTGCTGAAGGCTGAAGAGTGACACTGGGAGAGACAGAGAGGACAGGGACGGGGTTTCAGGTTGTGGGTCAAAGAATAAGCAGAGGCCAACTGGCAGGAAGGAGCGTCGTGTTTTTTGTGTTTTGAGTTTACAGTGTATGATGGGTTTTAGATGGTGAAAGGTTTGGAATACTGGACTAAGTATTTTTAATATACATATTAAAAAATATATATATTTCAGAGAGGAAGGAAAAAGGAGAGAGATAGAAACATCAGTGATGAGAGAGAATCATTGATCAGCTCCCTCCTACACGCCTCCTCTTGGGGATTGAGCCTGTAACTCTGGGATATGCCCTGACTGGGAATTGAACTATGACTTCCTGATTCATACCCTGTTTCCCCCGAAAGTAAGACATCCTCCGAAAATAAGACCTACTTCCAGTTTTGCCTCTCGCTGTAATAAAAGGCATCCCCCTGAAAATAAGACCACCCCGATAATAAGGCCTCCCCTGAACATAAGGCCTCCCCAGAATATATGGCCCCTGAAGCTACCGTAAGGCATCTGACTCCTGATTTAAAGAGACCTTGCACTGCCTGAACAGCTCCAGCTGCGCTGCGGCCAATCAGTGAGCTGGTTTGTGATGACAACTACTACCGTACCGTAGACAGGTCATAAATTTCCTTCTTTTTTGTTCAACAATAAATGTGTACCGTATTTGTCTTCATGGAAAAATAAGACACCCCCTGAAAATAAGATCTAGCTCATCTTTGGGAGCCAAAATTAATATAAGACACTGTCTTATTTTCCGGGAAACAGGGTAGGTTGGCGCTCAATCACTGAACCACATCAGCCAGACTGGACTGAGAATTTTTGTTTTTGTGTTTTTTACATTTTCTGTAGTAAAGTAATTAGAGTTTGGCTACTGCCTTTTAGAATTCTCTCAAAGCACTAATCTCTACTGATGTTATTCTGTGAGCCAGAATTCATTCTTACATTGAAGTTTTGAGGCTGTGAGGAATTGCCCATATTAAAATATAAAAGAGCAGATGAAAATCAATTAGAAAATTAGAAAACAAAATTTGAGTTTGCCTCCAAGTAAACTATGTTTTCAGAAGCTTGTATCTGGTAAACCTCAGAGTCTTTATCTTTGAACCCTGATCTTAGAGCTCTTTATCTTAGAATGTCAACCCTTCAAACTTGTGATTTTTTTTTTCCATAGAACTAAAAGTAAACACAGTTAATTCTGCCGCTTCCACTTCCTTTTGACTTTCCATTCACTAGTTTCATGAGGCACAATAACAATTGACTGATTTGAGATGAGATATTGAATGGTCATGAGAACTAGTCTGACCAGGGTCTTCTATTTCCTTAGCCAGAACAGGAAAAGCCAAGTTACCAGATTCTACGTGAAGAGTCATCAGAATAAGGGTAATTATTTTTGGATGAGACAAATGGTTAGTGATATCAAGCTATGCATGCATACAATGTCCATCTCCAGAAGGGTCTGTCTTTAGTTTTCATCCCTCATTTTCATCAGGGTCCTAATGGGAAAGAGATGGGGCACACTCAAGGGTTTACTTGAAGAGACTTTAACTAAAGGACCCTTAACAGGGGCATGTGCAGGATTAAGGGAACTAACGAAGATGATGAAACACTGAGGAGATTAGCAATGTTACTGCTCCTAGTCTGAAGGAATAAGGAGAGTGAGTGATGTTAGAGAACCTAGCACCAGCTATTGGCATGAGAGGGAAGCATCTAACAAGAGCTGTGGCTCTCAGCGAGGAATGGAACCACAGTCAGGGGGAGAGCGGGGTAAATACTCAGGTCTCTCTTCTCACCCTGCAGTGTTCTCTAACTTGTGGAACCCACCTGGAAGCCAGATGGCAAGTGAGCCCCAATGATACAGCCCAAGAGGTCAACCTCTCGAGGTCCACCAAAGAAGAGGAAGGCCAAGAACAGGACTGGAGAGGACAAAGGAGAATAACCAGCATCCTAGTTGGTTGACTTTTCAATTCTTTAGAAATTCATGTACTTTCAGTTTCTTCCAAGAGGATCATTTTATTAAAATTTGAAAAATTAAAAAAAATCTGGAGAAGTTATTATTGTTTTAAATTGAGCCACAATGAAGGTTTTGGAGAGGACTCAAGAAATAGAACATACTGCCGAAACCGGTTTGGCTCAGTGGATAGAGCCTCAGCCTGCGGACTGAAGGGTCTGAGGTTTGATTCTAATCAAGGGCATGTACCTTGGTTGCGGGCATATCCCCAGTAGGAGGCGTGCAGGAGGCGGCTGATCGATGTCTCTCTCTTATCGATGTTTCTAACTCTCTATTCCTCTCCCTTCCTCTCTGTAAAAAATCAATAAAATATATTAAAAAAAAAAGAAATAGAACATACTGAGGAATAATCCAAGTAATGGCAGGTGGAAGCTAAACTACCATTTTTATGATTGGTCAAGTTAGGTTGCAAGGAACAGCTTCATGGGAGCACCTATGAATCCACCAACAAAGCCCAAAACTTTGAATTTGTTTTGTTCATGACACAAGTCATCAGTCTTCTCCCCCTGGTCTTAGATGGCACCAAACTACGTAGGGGAGAACCTGTTTCTGCAGGAAAGCAGAGAATGTGTGCTTCCTCGGGATAGTTTGGCCGCCCCGTCCTTTTCATGGGAAGATGGGGAGAAAAGAGTAGGCCTACCCAGCAGGCAAAGCTGGGAGTGGGAAGTCCAGCATATGCCCTTGGAGAGCAGCTCATGGCCAAAGGAAAGAAGAGGCTGAGCCACACATGCCTCCTGATTCTTCCCAAACGTCTCTCCACTGTCTTGGGGCAGAGTAAAGGCAGAGCATGGGAGGGGACTGTCTTCTCTCCATCTCACTTTCTCATTCACTGGCTCACTCAACTGACATGCTTTCGGCAGTAGACACCCTATAGATGCTGGGAATGCAAAGATGGATAGGCTGCGATTTCCCGCAGATGATAAGAACAGGAACATCGAACAGTTACTGAGGATGTTTCTCAAGGCAGGACATGTTTTTATTCATTTCTCACAAAACATTCCCAGCTTCCATAGAGACAGGTACTCTTACTAACTTTACTTTCCAGCAGAAGAAATGGAAGTTTGGCGAGGTTTAAAGGACTTGCTCAGAGTCACAGGGATTCGTGGTAGAGCCAAGATTCAAATCGAGGCAGTGTGGCTCCAGAGCTAGCGTTCTTAATTCCTTCCCGTGTCATAGGCCAGTGGTGGAGACAGCCCTGCGAACAAATAATCACAGTGTAATGAATGAGGTAAGCGCTAATGGAGGGATGTACAGAGTACAGAGGAAGGAGTGACTAAACAGGCCTATGTGTGTGACATTTGCGTCATTTCCTCTGTCCATTGCCAGAAATTAACAAATTGAAGTCTTCTTGGGGCTTGATTTATTATTACTATACATGGATTCAGATAGAGAGCTCAATTCATGTTGCCCTGCTTCCCCTCCCAAGCATAACAGCGCTTAAAATAATTTCTTCCTGACATCTTGGCCCCCCTCCAAGCGTTCTGCTCTAGCTTTTGGACAAGGCAGCAACAGGAAGAGGACATCCTAATGTTTGCTGACGAGAGACTTAAATTGGAATTTGGAATCGTTTTGTGATTAAAATCACTGTTGAGATTCTATTGTCCTAGACTGTATATGCATGTGTGTGTGTATGCCAATTGCATCAGCCATGATACATATGCTATATAGAATCACCAACAATAGCTGTGACATTGGTTAAATTCCTATGCTTCTCTAGTTTGCAGGTCTTATACCAAATGAAGATCATTTTCTCACCTCAAAGACCTTTTTTTGGTTATGACTTTACCATAATGTAGTAGTAATTGATCACAATTTCTGCTAATCATACATGACCAATTACATTTCTATTTCACTCCTCTAGGTAGGAATTGTCTAGCTTTGACCCCCCTTTTCTCACAGCTTATCTTTGAGGTACTGACTACCCATACATTGGGTTTTTATATCACGTGGAACTACAGTCGGCATCATTAAGCTTATATGACCAGATTGGGTACTGTAAACAGCTGTCTGCCGCCGCCAAGTGATGGCCCATTCATGCCAGGATGTTAAGCATATCCTGTGGTTTGGTGTAAACACCAGGTGGGATTCTAATCCGTTCAGCACAGAACCCCTCTGTCTTTCCTTCTTAATAAATGAAAAATCTCTGGGAAGTCTCTCCTCAGGAGTTCTCTATCTCCTTTGAAGTTGGTGCGTCTCACTCCAAAATGACCCACGAAGGGGGATGGACCAGCTCCTCCCAAGCTCCCTCTGTTCACAATGTCTTTCTTGGAGTGAGGGCAGAACTCACAGAGAAGTTTCAAGTTAACATGTAGCCCTCGGGTCCTAGGTTACTCTGTAGTGACGTTGGATTTTGGTAGAATAAAGTCAATTTTAGTTGAGAACATGGCCTTATTACATCAACTCCTCTCTTTCAACGGGTAACGTTACTCCTCCCAGAGCTCTGTGGTTTCTTCCATTTAGGGTGCTGCCTTTGGGGGCTCCCCAGGAAAACAAAGGGCTCTGAAATGAGGCCCAACTGGAATAGGGAGTGGAGACCCAAACTTTTCACCTGGACTCAAAAATCCTCCCCCACACTCTCCTTTACTCTCAACATGGCCACACTCCTCTGGCTCTCCTTGTGCCTGATGACTGTGGAGCAGGAGTGCTTTCTCAGACATGAGGACGGTGTTTGAACTTGTTGCTAGGACATCTATGGAATTTCCATATTCTATCCCAGGAAAGAAATATAATTTTTTCTTTGATGCCACATTCTTTTTTAGCCAGAAATACAAGGAAACCACTGTTTGCAATGGGGTTTTTGGCAGAACTCTGAAGTGTGGCCTGGGTCTGGGAACCCGCAATCCAAGAATAAGGCACCATTTATGTACAAAATTGTTGAATTTGCGTAGAAACTAGGTTCGGCTATGTTTGTGAAGCCACTGTCTTGCAGGGTCAAAAAAAGAGCTTATTTTTCAAGTAAGTGTGTTTCACTGTTTACTGGCGACTCTACCAAAATAATTATTTCCTGTGTGGGTCACTGGGAGTGAGGTAATCCTAAAGAAAACGTTCCATTGTGCTTACTGGGCTGGGTAGAGCAGCAGCTCCAGACTTTCCATTAAAGCCACAGTAATTGTGTTGAATGGGGAAAGTCTGGTTCATGTGCCTTTGGGAGGGAGGTTCATTTTCTAATTGATCCTTTCAGGGTCTTGTGAGAGATAGCAAATATAAAGGTATACATACACATATCTCTGTGTGCCCTTATTATGTTGGGTTCCTGGAAACAGTTTTACAGGACGGTTCCTATCAATGTAAAAGCAGAAACTTCCCCTGTTCAGGTTGTTAATTTGCTTGTCTGTCTTGAGCCACTTGAGGGCATGCTTCATTTGCCTTTGTCTGTCTTCCCAGCCCACAGTGATAGGCTTATCGCTGAACGCAATGCTCATTAGTCATCTGAGGATGAATGCATGGCTTGCAAAGTAAATGACGTCCAGGGAGGGAACTAATAGCCCCAAATTGCCTTCCCTGGTACAATGACACCAAGATGAGAGAGCTTTCCAGAAAGAGGGCCTGGCCAGCCAGGATTAGAGCATCCCTGAGGTGCTGAACCCCGTGGTTCTAGAGATTAAACAACTTTGTACTTTCTACTGCCATCTTCCCTGGAGGCAGAGAAGTTAGGCACAGAGTTATCCACAGCAGTT